>PVHY01001273.1:0-166728 GCA_004024945.1 Uropsilus gracilis
AAAAAAAAAAACAAAAACACTCTGTTTTCCTCAAGGACACCACAGAGCATCCATACTTGGGGCCAGTGCCTTCCTGCCCAGTCCCTCAGGAGCAAATGCTCAGCAGAGGGAGAATCTGAAGCGAGGAATGGCACAGTCACCTACTTTTCCCTTTCCTTTCAGCCCTTTCCTGAAGTTGGGTTCATTCCTATAAAGTGATTGACCAAAAGCTCCCTGATTGACCAAAAGCTCATCAAGTACTTGGCTACTGTCCAGTTTTGACGATGCGCTGGATCTCAGCCTCACAGATCCAAACCACTGGAATTGGCCCAGGCTGGCTTTGCCACATTCCAAGTCACCTCTGCTGTCAGTCAGAGTCACTACCTCCCTTCCCAGTTTCACACCACCAAGGTCTTGCTATTTCTGGTAACTTGGCCAGACAGGCCAGGGGCTGAATCCCACGTGACCTTCCCATGTTCTTTAGCAATTCTAATTATAGGGTCAGTGTGTTTTTGAATATTGAATAAGTGAAAACATCAAGTCTCCTGAAGACAAGGTGTGACCTGTTTTAAACTTTCTGATTTGGGTTGTTGTTGGTTTGTTTGTTTTTCCTTTTTTTTCTTTCTGGGAATAGTTTAAACAGGCATGAACTCATGGAGTAAAGACTCTAGAAATTTCTATTCAGCAATTTTGTACTATTTACAAATATAAGACATTCCATAAAGGTTAAGCAAAACCTAGCATTTCTAAAATCCTGCGAAACTGGTATATCTCAATGGAGACATAGGATATTAAAAACTGTGATATCTGAAAATTACTGCTATAATATCTAAAATTCCTCTCTCCCTCTTTAATCCTAAAACATTCAGGATCTTATAAACAGGACATATGGCTTTCAGTAAAGCTGGTTCTTCAGCTTCAAATTGTCTTGGGCTTAGCGTCTATTTTATATCATCCCTACCTAGTCATTTAATGGCAAGCATTTATTGAACATCTAATACATGTCAGGTATAGCAGTAAAAGCTGGAGTTTCAGAGAAAAAAAAGATGACTTTTTTTCCCTTTAGGGGGACATAAGAGTTGGTAGAGGGAGAAAGAGATTCAAAGAAAGAAAAACAGTAGTATTCCTGGCGTGCAGATGCAGTGTTTTTATGAGCCACTGGGGCTATATGGAGAAAGTTAATAATTAATTGCAAAATAAATAGGAGGTGGGTGGATGATGTTTGGTTAAGTTTCAGGGAACAGTTAAATCTTTTTTTTTTTTTTTTTTTTTTGAGACTAGGTCTCGCTATTTTTGCCCGTGGAACCGCAGGCTCATGTTGCCTGTGGTACCACAGACTCAAGAAATCCCCAGACTCATATTCCCAGGTAGCTGGGATTACAGGCACGCACCACCATGCCCAGCTATTTTTTGGGGAATAGGTCTCACTATGTACCCCCGGCGGGACTTGAACCACGATCCCTGGCCCCGGCCGTGGCTTCCTAGGCTGCCACCTACAGGCATGCACCACCATGCCTGACTGAGCAGTTAAATCTTAATATTAGTTCTGAATGATCATCTAAGAATAACCAAGATCTGAAAGAACTTCTGACCAATAATATTTCTGGAACTCAAGAACTCCAGATCAGCATGGTTAGCTGGTAGCTGATCAGATGATGACTGCTTAAGGAGTTGTCATATGTCTAGACATTTGAGCACAGAATTGAAGTTACCAAAGGAGGGAGGGCTGAGGGACAAAGAGGGAAGGGACCCAATGGACAATGGTGGAGAATTATAGGTGCTTTGATGGTGGGTGTGGTAACATGCATCTGAAGAGGTATGAATCCCTAAGTCATATATAGTGTTGTAAATCAACATTACCACAATAAAAAAATGATATAAAAAAGGCAGTGGTGTATTCACTCATTTGGACAACATTTTCTTTTAGAGCACACTGATGACCATAGTTTATTTGTTTATTGACTAATTGAAGAGCTAATTTCATTTATTTCTTTCTGTTATTTCCTGTTCTTAGATCTTCATGTACACTATGATTTCCTTTGCATGTCTAATGTGCTGCTAACTCCTTTTGGGATATTTTTCTCATCAGATAACTTTTTATAGTTAAATTTATATATATATATGGTTCACATCTTTGTATTCCCCAGGGATAACCCACCACCTTCCCTCCCTTACCATTCCCTCCCATATTCCCACCCACCCCCACTCTCCACCCCCAGTTATGTACTATAGTTTGGTTATTAGCTTGTTTGGACTTTTCCTCCTGGCCTTTTGTTTGTTTTTCCTATGTCCCATATATTAGTAAAATCATTTGGTTTCGGTCTTTTTCTTTCTGCCTTGTTTCTGCTCATATGACTTCTTCTAGGTACATCCATGTTATCATGAATTCATTAAAATTGTCATTTTTAATTCATAAGTGATATTCCATTGTGTATATATACCACATCTTTTTCACCCAGTCATCAGACAGCATGTTTTGACCATTGCTCTTTTTTTCTGATAATGACACTGGTGTCTGCCCTTGGTGGTGGGTGGGGAAGCACCCCTTCTACAGGATCTGTGCCCAGAATCCTTGATCTCTTCTTCAGTTTTCATAATGAAGTGAGAATGCTTGTGATTTTAATTCCTGGATCTTGACTTATGTAGATTAGGTGATGGTTTAAGGATTTGTCTTTTGGGGGGATAGTCCTCTCCAGATTCTGTTTCTTCCAAGGCAGGATGAGGAGGGTGAGTGCTGCTGCTGTACTTGCTCTATGGGCTTGTGGCGTGACATCCTGCCCAGCCAACACCAGTCCCCTCTGCTCCCTCTGGGGCTGGGACCCCTCTGTCCTCAAGACAAAATTCTGTGGGAGGACATCCCTCCTAACTTCCACACTTGGAACTGGTCACCACTGTGGGGATGATGTGTGGTCTTGCCTCTCTCTTCTGTCATGTCTTCAGTTCAGCATGGGTCCAAAATGCTCCGTTCCCCCAGTGTGAGAAGCTGGCCTTTCTCCATCTGGGGTGGGGGTGGGGAGCATGTGCATGGTGGGGTGAGTAAGAAGAGATGGCCATGAAGAGAGAGAAGACAACACTGAGGGGGAGTCTGTAGTCTGCAAGCTGAATTGCTTCTGTGAGAGAGAAGCAGATGCACCTGAGAACTATTTGTAAGACTTTAATGCTCATGTAAAATTAGTACTGAAATGCCTGTAATCCCATCAAGAGAGTTTGATGTTCACTTAATGTTCCTTTTCCAGCAGAACAAATGTGGATTTGGTTCTGTTATTCATGTGATTAGGCACCAGTTTTATTAAATGATATATGAGGGCTAATTCCTATTGACCCTTCAGAGAAAGAAATCACATATTGTTATTCAAGAAGCACATGTAATTTTATCTCTTTTTACAAGCCCCAATCAAACAGATTACCTTCCTGAGCCATGGAACCACTTGAAATGCACATGGGGATGCAGGTTAAAGAGCAGCAGGATAAGGACTTGCATTTGAACGAGCAAGATATTTGTTATTTGGGGCCATAAAAATTCTCTTAAACGAATATACAGGAAAGCAGCAATTCTGAAACTGGAGAAGCTCTTGAGAAAAAATAGGTAACATAGAACTGTGTGGGATATGGTACTTATTATTTATTTAGCAGTCATCTTCTCGAGGGAGAAAATACTTCTTGAAATCTTCAGCATCCTCCCCAGTCAGGCCACCAGCATCTCGGCTCTGCATCATGAGGTAGTGTCGAATTTCTGCATTCATCTTCATCTCTTTACAATTCACTCTTCACTTCGTAGCCAGAGTCATCTTTTAAGATAATATTTGAAAGCTTCCAACTCTCTAGTTACTTTTACTGTATTTAGAATGAAATCCAGACTCATGTGCCCCCATAGAAGTGCTTCAGGTTTCTCAGTAGAATCACCATCTGCAGGATGGGTCTCCTGGTGACTCCATGTAGGTCAGTAGTTGGTGTTTAGTGCCCCCAATCTTGTTCCAACTGTCTCTGTCCTCACCCCAGTGTTCTGAATCCAGATCACCACTGCACCTATGCCACTGGGCATAGGTGGGGGTCACATCACTCCAGCTGAAAAGCCACTTGCCTTGGACTCAGCTGTGCCTACACCTGGCACCTCTGCCCCAAGCTCTGGCCATGGCTGCTTCCCTGAGTTGGCTGCCCTCCTACAGACCAGCTGTGCTTGGTTCCTATCCCACATCTGGGACTTAGCTTAAGTCCTCAGACAGACCACCCATCCATGGCATCGAGGAAACAGCCATGTGTTACTGCTGCTCATACATTTCTTCTCTTTACTTTTTTACCATTTCCCCCTTCTAGAATGGAAGTTTCAGTTGAGCTATTTGTTTGCTGCTATATTCCTGCCCCCACAAGCCTGGGAATACATTCTTATAGATATTGTTGATCAGATAAAATAGATACCATCAAGGTATATGTCCTTTAATCACATACAAAATAAATGTTAGGAAGAAGCAGAAAAGCATTATCAGACTCTTTGCAGATACAGCACTGAGACATCAAAAATAATAAATCCCACACAAACTTAGAATTGTCATTATTTCCTATGAAGTCACACTGGATTGTTTCAATGCAGAGTATCCTAGAGAGAGGCCATGCTGAAAGTCATGCAGCATATGAAGGTGACAGTCACTACAATTCTCCTGCCTCTGCCATTGGAAGGTTCCAGGGGTCCCTTCTATCCACATACCAGAAATATAACTTTAGCAGAGATAAAGCAGTTCCTTTCCTCTAAAGGTATTGTATCTTCTCAAGTCTAGGTTCAAAAGCTTAGATTTACCTTTCAGAGAGACCAAGCAAAAAGGAAAAGTGGTTTGTTGTTTCTTATAAGGAAGATTTGAATACTCATCTCTTATTTGATTCCAGTAGCTAACAAAATTGACCCCAACCTGAGGCAAAGTCCAGTGTGGGAAACCAGCAGGTAGCAAGACCCCTCTCAACCTGAGCAAGCCCTCTAGAACTCCCAGCCTGGGGCTCCTCAATTCGGTGCTCTAGGCAGCGGCTGCCATGACTGGAGTTGAGGTTCAATTGGAAATCCATTTGCCAGTCCTGGAGTCATAGAAAGAGAAGCTCTTTCAGATAAAACTGGATTTGGAGACCACATCCTCTCTTCACTTGTGAGATCTCATTGTTGTGTGACACCAAACTTGTATGGTTATTGGAAAAATGACAAATACTATATGTAATAAATTGAGCCTCATGCTTGTTACAGTTAAAACTCAGCAAAGGGCAGCATGTCACCACGGTAAGGAGAACAGGAGAATCTCTGCTTCGCACCCAAGAATGGAGGAGGCATTCACAGGAAAGGGGGAAGACCAGATGAGTTCCAAGTGGGACAGGAGAACTGAGCCTCCAAAATTAGCTCTCAATAACCTAGGTATTTGTTACACACTGCAAACCTCAGACCTTAAGCGGGACCAGTATGTGGACCCAGTGTTCTGTGGTAAACAAACTTCCAGGCAATTTTGGTGTGCTCTTTTTCTAGTCCTGCAATAACAAAAAAAAAATCAGCTCTCCTGATGACTCACCAAAGAGGCACAAGACTTGGTGTCCCCGAAGTTGATGCCTCATTAGCACCCCCATATTCACCTATGTATGGCCCTCCCATAGGCAGCCATTTGCCATGACATAAAGGATAGAAGAAGAATGACGAGCACACTGAGGAAAATGGGCTTGCATTTGCATTACAAGGTCATGTGCAAAACTGTAAAAGTCTTATACAGGCTGTCAGTAGACTGAACAACTAGGACTCCTTGGCTGAGGAGGGAGAAGCCACTGTCCCAGACTGTCTTAAGTGTAATTTTGAAGGCACGGAGTTGGTGTACAAACCTCCTCAAGCTTCCCCAGTGTGGTGGTTTCAGCAGTGACTTCTATCTGATGAGTCCTGGGTGAATAAGGGGATGAGGGGAGAAAAGGTATGGATTCCACTAGACTTCTCTGCTCCATATGTTCAGTCTACATGCTTTCCCACATTCCAGCTCTATCTGGCAGTATTTCAGACACAGGGCACACATGGCTTGATGTCAGAGTTAAAAAATGTCTCTAGCCAGGCATGGTGGTTCGTGTCTGTAAGCTCCAGCCTATGAAGCGGCCGGGGTTAGGGATCTCAGTTTGAGTCCTGCTTGGGGCAACACAGAGAGATCTAGTCCCAAAAATAGCTGGGCATGGTGGTGTGTGCCTGTAATCCCAGCTACCTGCTGGGAAGCTGAGGCTGGGGATCACTTGAGTCTGTGGCACCCCGGGCAACGTGAGACTGCGGTTCCATGGGCAAAAATAGTGAGACCTAGTCTCAAAAAAAGTCTCTAAAAAACATAATCCTAGTCTTGTGGGACCAGCAGATTCTACCCATTCCTAGAGTTAACTCCAGCATGAAGATCTATAATTACATAGCACAATTTTTTCCTTAGTCCTTTCTAATCAGAAGCATATACGTTTACTAAAAATTTAATTCAAACACCCTTAGACATACTGCTGATTGTATGAAGGGTGTAGAAAGAGCTAAGATCAGCATCTAAATAATTAAAGTGCAAGAATGAGAGACCATGAGGCATTTGGTTTGATTCTCAAGCACCCACATGGCCAACACTCTTGTCTTTCCCACAACCAGTGCTGTCCTTTTCACTATGCCAGTGCTGTCCTTTTCACTATGTTTTCCTACATAGAACTAAGGCCAACACACACAAGAACTAGCCCAGAGCCCCACAGCACCTTAAGCATCAGGGAAGACTCAAAACACGAGTTCAGATCAGTACAGCATATCCCCTATTTTTACATTATTTTTTTTTAAAGGTGGATGTATGTACTGAGATTTGTGCCTCCAAAAGAATGTCTCACTGTTCAAGTTTATCATTATCATTCTACCTCAGTGGAGGTATTTTCAATTTAAAAAGAGTGTGATACCCAGCCTCACTGCAACTCAGGCAAACTCCGAGAGTGTGTCATGCTTTTAAAGACAGCTGTGTGAATGGTTAGATGTTATAGCAAAGCAGCTATTGGTTACTATTGCAACTCTTGGAAGAGGTATCTTAAAATACACCCCCCCCCCAAAAAAAAAGCTTCTTTAAAAAACACTTTTGAAAGGACAATTAGAAATCATATGATAATATCAATAGATGCAGAAAAATACATTTGACAAGATTCAGCAGCAGGCATTTATGATTAAAACCCTGAATGTAATTCCTCAACATGACAGCTACACAGACTCCAGAAAGATCATACTTAAGGAGGTATGATGGGCGCTGGGAGCTAAAACCCCTTTCTCACACATATTCAGTGTCTGCACGAAGGTCATGTTTTGGCCTCTAATCTGCTGACTCTCTGAGGAACACAGATGCTATTGCTTGAGTTTCCCCTAATCCTGTCAAATCTCAGAAACATTAAACAAGCATCAAGTACATAAAAAAAAAATACAAAAGCCCCGGCAAAATTTGAACTTCAGATGAGTAATATAAATAAATTTTTAATGTAAGTACACCCCAAATATTGCATGGAATTACTTATATTAAAAAAAAATCAAGGGGAAAATGTGGGCATATAAAGTTAGGACTATATTTTAGGTATGAGTAACATGTAACATGCTAGGGGGTGTTTGGTGTTAATTTGTTTTAAGTCCACAATGAAATTTACATTGTTCAAATGTGGTTTATTTTATTGTGTTGCTGGAGTTATATATAAAACCATAACCCAGTGAGTGGCAGTGAGGTTTTCCTGAGGAAATGAATATTCACGCTGTCAACCATCCTAATATGTCAATGGTGAACCAGAAAATAGTGACATAAAAATATGATTTAGACTAGGACAGAAGTTGGGGGTAGAAGGGAAGAGGGAAAGGGAGGAAGGGAGGCAGGGGATGGTGCCACACACTGAATGTTTTGTTCTCCAAAGTCATATGCTGAAATCTAACCACTATGTCGATGGTGTACAATGATAGGGGGATGGTGGGGCAGGTGAAGAAGGTAGATTCGTGACCTTCCAGAAGAGTCTCCAGAGAGCACCCTCTGTCATGTTGAGGACATGGAGGTTCATCTATGAACCAGGAAGAGGGCTCTGTTAGAACCCACCCATGCTGAACCCCCTGGTTTGGGGCTTCCAGTGTCTAGAATAGGTTTCTATTACTTATACACCAAAAAGAATGTCCATAGACTACAAACTCACAGCTAACAATATCCTCAATGGGGAGAAACTGAATACTTTTTTTCTGAGATTAAAAAAAATGAAGTTGTCTATTTTCACCACTTCTATTTAATTTAGTATTAGTGAACTCAGCCAGAATAATTCGACAATAACAAGAAATAAAAGGAATCCATATTGGGAAGAAGAAGTAAAACTATCATTATTTGTAGATGATGACATGATAAATGTCTATGTAGGAAACACTAAGGAATCCACTAAAAAAAAAAAATAAAAACAAAATTACTAGGCAGCTCTTGTCCTAAGACTGCCTAACAGTGACTGTGTAGGTGTTTCTTTGCATAAACCTGTCCCTTTCAGGGATAGCTATTTCAGCCTGCTTGTGTTTGTACAGGTGTCCCTTCCTTTCCTCTCCCTTTTCTTGTATAATAAACCTATAATGAATCTGCTCTCTTGGATATATATATATATATATATATGTGTGTGTGTGTGTGTGTGTGTGTATGTATGTATACATACACACATACATATACATGTACACACATATATTTACTATATTTCAAACTGACAATAACTAAAACAGCATGATATTTGAGTAAATAGAGACAGCAATCAATGAAGTAGAATGGATATCCCAGAAATATATCAATATTTACTTTATGACAAAGGAGCCGCAACCCTCCAGTGGAGAAAGGAAAATTTCTTCAGCAAATGGTATTTGAAAAACTTGACAGCCACAATGCAAAAGAATGAAAATAGGTCTCTCTCTAACTCCCCACATAAAAATAAGTTTAAGATGGATTAAAAACCTGGATGAAAGAACCCAAATCATAAAATACATAGAAGAAACCAAACCATAATATAACATAAAATACATAGAAGGAACCATAATATATCATAATAAGCCAAAATATTATGGAACATATGGTGATATGTTCCATAATATTTACATTGGAGAGACCTTGGGGACTCAACCAAAATGGTGAGAGAAAAAACTCAAAATAAGTCATTGATCTTATGCTAAAATAAAAAAGTCTGCACAAAAACAAAGAATTAAAAAGACACTTCACCAAAGAGGAGGTACAGATGGCTAACAGGCATATGAAAGAATGCTCCACATCACTAATAATCAGGGAAACTACACTGAGATACCATCTTATGTCAGTAAGAATGGTCCATATAAATAAAATGGAAAACAGCAAGTGTTGGCGCGGATGTGGAGAAAAAGGAACTCTCTCACACTGCTGCTGTGAGTGGAAACTGGTCCAGCCACTATGGAGGACCCTCAAACAGTTGAAAGTGGACTTACCATTCGACTAGCAGTCCCACTACTGTGAATCTACCCACAGGACATGAAAACACTAATTCAAAAGGATACCTGTATGCGCATGTTCATTGCAGCTCAGTTTATAATTGCTAAGATTTGGAAACAAACCAAATGCTCCAAGTCCAACAATTGGCTAAAAAAAAATGTGGTCCATATACACGATGGAATACTATGCATCCATCAAGGAGGACAAACACATGTCATTCGTAGGAACATGGATGGAACTGGAAAGACTCATATTAGCAGAAATAAGCCAAAAAGAAAAAGAGAAATACAGGATGGTCTCACTTATATGATGGATATAGGGAATAACAAACAAATAAATAAGAAAAAATAAAAACAACCAATGGGACTGAACAATGGAGCGGGAGAGGAGGAGGGGGAAGAAGGTGGGGGAGGCGAAGGACACAAAAGATTAGGATGGTTAATAGGTGTTATGGAAGTGGGAAAGCCCCAGGGTACACAATAATGCAATAATGTCATATAAATGCATTTACATATATATGCAAATTAAATTAAAAAAAATAACAACCATCACAGAGATAGTTGACATCTGTGGATATCTCTTCTATCCTAGTCCCCATTATACATTCCCAGAAATAATAATCAGTACACTGGATTTGATGTTTGCCATTCCAGTGGTATTTGAAGCTTTTAAATTACACATCAGTAAATAATACATTATTTTGCATGGTTATAATTTCATAATTATGGCTTTGTAATATGTATACCTATCTATGTAACTTGCTTTTTTCCCACAAAAATTATTTTAAAAAATTTCCTAACTAGGATATTGGAGAACATCCCCATTTGTTACTACTATTATTGTATCCAAATTTCAAGTTGTCTTAAAAGTTTTAAAACTTGAAATAATTGTCATATTGATATCTTAATGTATCCTAAGTTTCTTTTATATATATATATATATATATATATTTTAAGCCTGAAATAAACTGTATAGTTTTAGGAAAAAAAACCACAACAACTCTGCACAGCAAAAGAAAAATATCAGGAAAAGATAACCTACAGAGTGGTGTATATATATCATACCTCTGGTAAGGTGTTAATATCCAAAGCACATTAAAAATTCATGTAATTCAAAACAACAACAACAACAACAACAAAAAACCCAAAAACAGCCTAATTGAAAATAGGCAAATAATCTGAATAGGCAATTTTTCCAAAGAGGGTATTCAGATGACCAATGGACACATAAAAAATGCTCATCTTTACTTCTTAAAAGAAACACAAATCAAGACCACAGAGTCATCTCACACCTGTGAGAGCGGCTTACAAAAAAATGACTATTAATAGCAGGTGATGGCAAGGGTGTGCAGAAAAAGGAACCCTTATATAATGTTGGTGAGAATGTAAATTGGTGCAACTATTTAGAAAACAGTATGAACCGTCCTCAAAATACTAAAACTAGAATTACCCTATAATCCAGCAATCCCACTCTAGGGTATCTATCTGATATATGAAATTAGTCACTCAAAGAGTTATATGCACAAATATAAAAATGTTTATTGCAACATTATTCACAATAGCTTAAGATATGGAAATAACTTAAGCACTCACTGATGGATGATTGGACAAAGAATATTTGGTATGTATATACAGTGAATACCAGTGGAATATTATACAGCTATAAGGAAAGGTGAAATTTTGTCATTGGCAGCAAAATGTAAGAGATTATGCAAAGAGGTAAGTCAGAAGAAAAAAGGAAAATATCAGATCATTTTACCATTTGCAGCACAATATAAGGAAACATATGAGCAAAACAAAATAAAAATAAATCAGCGTACCTGGACAACAGAACTGAAATTGCCAGAGGGGATGATTATGGTGGGAGCAAAGATAGAGTGATTCTAGAGGTGGTGGGGGATGAAAAACAGTAAAATATCTAAATACATAAAAATTACAAATTCCTTTTTAAACTTACTTTTGAAGTAAGCCACCTGTTCTTCAATATGGAATATTTCATACAAAAGGAAATAGTCAAATAGTTCATATCTCTGAACACAAAATTAGTGGAAGTGGGTTTGCCTTAAAACTTCTGAACAATGATGCTGGTTAATACTTAGGAATGTGTTTCCAGGGGAGTTGGGCATTCTTTTTTGAAGGTTGAGAAGAGGGCGGTGAGAGTGAACTAACTCTGGTTTTAAAATTGTGCTGAGGAGCTGGCTTTTATTCTCAACACTCATTTCCTGCTCCAAAGAATAATATAATGCAGTATGTAGATTACAGAGGAACTAAGCAAAGGGTCAGGAAAAAAGACAAAACTTGCAAGGTGGCTATAGGTTGCACGTATCCAAAAGAGGAGAGGGTGAGGATAAGGGATCAGAACAGGGAAAGGATGAGCACAAGAGACTTTGGTGATAGATCACAAGTGTTAAGGTGGTGGGAGAACTACAGGGACCACACCTGAGGGGGGAAAGCAAAGACTGTCCAAAAAATGAACAGTGATGTAAAAAAAAAAAAAAAAAAACATAGTTATTAAAAATATGTTATTCATTTTTATTAACAAACAAATGAATAATAGCATTTATAGGGTGTCTATCTGGGTTTTGGTTCCACTACTATTATTACATTGTTAATTATTATTTACTTTCTTCAAAAATAAGGAATCTGAGGTTTAGACTGGATGAATGTCTTAGATGAGATTGTGGAATAAATGAAAGGACTGGGAACCCAACCTGTATCTGCTTAATTCCAGACCCATCTTTCCTCTTCATTGAAAAGTTCCTCCCAACAATGCATTTTTATTACATTGTTCTAGTACAAGAAACTGAGGTACAGGTAAAATAGTTTGTTTTGTAGTCTAATCTGAATGAGGGTCATGGTGTAAATTAATCAGAAAGGCACTTTTTTCCCCTTTAAATACCTTGATTCAACTGATAAAAGATCACAGTGTGTTACTTTTAGAGAGTTTCCAGTTTGGGGATGAGATTTTGTTTTCTTTGGCAGCACTCCTAGTTGAAAGCAGTCTATTTAACACTGGTTTCTAGATTTAGCTGAAACAAATGAAGCAAAATTATACCCACTCTGCTCTTTCCCAAATTACAAACGTACAAGTTTATACTCTGTTCAGGCCATCAGCGTGTCTGACTGGGAAAGGCACAAGTGGAGTTTTCATGATTTTTGAGTCCAAAACAGATCTTTCTGTTTCACAAACAATAATCACCATGTGCCCATCTCCTGGAAGTGAGAAAAAAACCTTGCCCAAACAAATTCCTGTTGATAAAAACAAAACCTTTTGTCTTGAGACTCTGTCTTTAGAAAACAAATGGATGGAATAGTTGCTAGTTAATAATAAAATGAAATTTTCAGTGACTACTCAGATGAATGAACATTTTTAAAAGCATGGAGTATGTAAGGAATTTTAATCTAGTTTCTGTACTTACTTTCCCTCACCCACCACTCTCACACCACTGTGGATAAACACCTCCCTCTGAATGATGAATGACCCATTCTCAACAAGGAGGGGAGATGACCCAAGCCCTGCCATTTGACATCTCCTTTTAAAACTTCCTGGATGTACTTTTTTGGCAGTAACCAGTGAATGGGTTCAATTATGGGTTTTGGGTACTTTTTTAAATGGCCATCAAATGCTTCTCATGCTATGCAATGCTTACGTATTAATCTATCACTAAAATCCCAATTCCAACTATGAACCGCTCAGCCTTCCATAGACGTAATCTTCTGTAAGCACATCATTAGCTGTTAAAAAGTTATAAGGGTTAATTTCAAATTAATATTTTAGGAGGCTCCAGGCCATAGGGGAAAAGAAACCTGAAAACTGAATTAGGAAATGCCAGCACTAATCAGCAAAAGAGGCTTCCTCTAGTCTTTTGCTTGTGTGACATATAATTTCTGAGCTTAGAAAAATCTCTTTTCTCAGCAGATGGTCTTGTGGGACACCAGAGTTGTTTCCACAATCACAGTCTTAATCTCGTTCTTCAGAATTCATACAGTTACCCCCACCCGCACTGTGCTCCCTGCAGTCAAACCCTACCTGCTAACCAGCCAGGTTGCATGAAGGGTTAAGGCTGCAGCTTCCATGCGTTGCAAATGTTCCATGTACTTCCATCTGCAGTCAGCTCTGGAGCTCCAGCTCTCGCAAAACCTTGAGCACTGGCAGAAGCATTATTTTCTCCCAGCTGCTTGGTTTAAACTTGCAATTGCCCAGGTTCTACAACTCAGAGGTCTAAACTTAACCCTGCAGGGTCTTCCTTAGAAAGTGTCCCCTTTGCCCTTTTCTGCCCTGTCTGGAACACTCAGGGCCTCCTGTAACCTTGATGCCTTCCTTCTGCCCAGTGGAAGTTAGAAGCAACCCCCCAGGCTTCCTTCCTGCACATTTCCCTTCTAACCTTGTTTTTTCCTTCAGCTAAACTTCTCCAAACATTGCTGTCTCCGCTGACCCTGGAGTTCTCTAGCCCTCTCTCAGAGCATCTGCAGTCTCCTGGACACCAGAGCAAAGCTAGAGGGCAAATGGGGGAGAGAAGGCTTAGGCACTCACCTGCACAGCTGCAAGGATCTGACACTGGATGGGGCTGCCTGCAAACTTCCTAGGGACTGTCTGCAGCCCAGTCTCTTGGCCTTAAAGAGACAGGGCATTTTTCACCATATAAGGAAAGCAGTTTGACTAGCCTGCTTTGGAATAGGTTTGGGCGAAGCAGCTCCCTCTACAGACTTTGTCAAGGCTTAAGACTTCTTGTAGGAGTCTAGAACCTATCATTTTGAAAGGTTCTGTACACAGTAGGCAACTTACTAACTTCTGGATAAGGTTTAAGAATGGTGTTGAGTAGACCATCATCAAAAGTCAGAAAATCATTTTAAGGGATTTTACAAGGTGACTGGGAAGTCTTCTCCAATGACAGGATTCTGCTTACTGGCAATAGGTGATCCCACGATCCAAAAGAGAAGAGGAAATGGCCCCTTTCTCCACACATTGAACAAAAGAGACAAGGAAAGAGCCTTGAAGCTTATGGTGAGATTTTGATCATTTAAAACACACAATTGTTGTCCTGAATATAGTGAAGTGTATACTATTACTTTGGCTGGCACAGACCCCACCTTCCCTCAACAGTTAAATAGCTAATAGCTGCTTAGCTGTTTAGCTAAATGGCTGTTTAGCTAAACAGCTATTCTCCACCAATGCACGCTCAGTCCAGAGCTGCAGGAGTGCTGAAGCTGGAGGACAGCTGCCTTTATCTTCTAATCTGAAGGAATGAGAATATGTTTTTAGCAAAATGAACATTTTCAGGTCATGAGACTCAAGTACAAGTCTGGTTTGTTGATTTGGAGTAAAATAAAATAATAAAATGTTAGATTCTGAGGGAAAAAAAAGAGAGCTTAATCCAGTTATCACTTGGGTGGTAATAACTTTTTTCTTTACTGCCCGTTAAATATTGTTTTGTAAAACATGAGTTTTGACTAAGTTATTGTTGTGAAATAAATCCATTATTTCTTTACTTTATCATCTCTTTTATATCAACTGATATTCTTTCCTGTACCATCAAATTTTCTTGAGGATCAGAGGTTAATGACATTTCTTTAAAAGATAAATCATGTGATGATGACCCAACAATCTGATGCCAAGGATTTAATCTAAGGAAATAATTAAGCAGAGTATTTTATAGATATAGATGTCATTGTGCTGCTGTCTGTAACAGTCAAAGCAAGAAATAACCTCAGGGCTCCAATGTCTTTACACACCAAGAATAACAGCTCGCATGTATCCATTGCTCACCATATAACAGCATTATTCTAAGATCTATATACAAATTAGCTCAAGAGACAAAATGTGAAGTAAGAATTACCATCATCCTGATTGAAAAGACATTTAAAAGACTAGAAAACAAAGGCATGGAATTAAAAAACTTGCTTTTGAATTGGTGCATCCTGACCCTGTACTTAGAATCTTTGCCTCATTGTAGGTTCTCCACATTGAGGCTGAGTGTGTGCCCAGAAGTGAGGATAGTCAGGTTATTACAATTAAGAAAAGAAACTTCATGCAGCCAGGAGAAATAATATATATTATTATAGAGCTTTATAAAAGCTATTATAAAAGCTACATACTAACATGGGAAATATGCTTGGGATATAAAGTTAACTGAAGGAAACAGAATTAAAGTGTCTTTGTACCTAACAATCTCTGTTATTTATAAGAAATGGAAGCAATGTGCAAAACTAAAAATAGTTGTAATGTTGGTCAAACTATGATAACAATTTTTTTCTAAATCATCTTAAATATTATGCACTGTTTTATTTAAAAATTAATAGAAATTATTGTTTGCTACATGACCTCCACCTTGGCATTCTGATTGTTCTTAGTGTGTCTATCTTGCATGGTTCTGTAAATGGGAGCTAGATTCACAGGTATCAGGAGATTCTCTTGATAGTATCATCACTGTGGGAAGGCTCCCCACTTGCTATAACTGGGGTGTGGCCTGTGTGTCATACCTGCACACACGAACTGATTTTTCATTCCCGGACTTGACCCCTTGACATCTAGGGAATATTTTACAGGGTCTAGTTTTGCCTAAGGTTGTATGACCAGTGGAACTGGCAAGGATAGAGCATTGTGTGATAGTGCAGTACAGGGGAGGTGTAGTCTCCCCAGTTTTTCCTTATATGAAAAGTCTTCTACAAACAGATTCGAAATCCGAGAATGTGGGAAGGCTTCCAGCAGGGATTTTAAATCTGAAAATATTTACATTATAAACAGATACATCTCTGATGATGAGGTAATTCTATAAATAAATGGCAGATATGGTTTAAATTAACAAGTAGTAAAAAATAAAATAGCACACTTTAAGCTATTGAGGGTTGTATTAAAATAATGCAGTTATACCTTCTAAGATGCTACAAAATAAAAGAAATTAAGGTGTAAAAAGAAAACTAAAACTTGCTTCCAGAGGAATTAATAGTCTTAGAGCCTTTGACCCAATAATCATATTGTCTTTCTAAAATTACTTTAGAGATCTTTTTTTCCTCATGGGATAAACAAGAGGAAAGGGAGACAAGACCATGTAATTTCAAAGAAATGAGTAAATTAAGATCTTTAAGAAGTTTAATAAAATGCTTAAAGAAAAGTAATAGTTTCTTTTCTGATACAACATTAACAATGTAAACCAAAATTTACCTAATAAACAAATGCCTAATTCAATATTCTTCTTAACTAAATACATTGCATGAATAATATATTGCCCATTTTTAGAAGAAAAGTTTCACAAAATTAACCAAACAAAAGGAACAAAACATCAGTTTAGTATTGAAGTGTGCAATACTTTTGTGCTCATAAGTCTTTTATACGGATGGGGAAAAGAAGTAGGAAGAAATGTGTTAGGTGTGTTATTTTCATATTTGTTCCTAATTTTCTGTTTATCCTTGGCATAGTTTCTGTTTTAGCACATTGACATTTATTTTATAGCTTTAGAAATTGATTTCCGAAACAATACATGGATACTTATTATTAAAATGTAGACAGTAATATGGGAAATATCCTCTTAGAGGAACGTGGAGGTAACTGCTGTGGGTAGTGGTGAGGCACCAGCAGCATCTCTGTGATATCATGCCAGGTTTGGGATCACCTCAGGCCTGTCAATTCTCCCTCCTGCACAACTCTGGCAGCCAAGAGGCACAGGAGGTGCAGAATGGGCGCCAGAGAGCAAGGCATCTCTCTAGGGTTCTTCACTTAGTTGAGGGATTATAATATCTGTAAGTAGTTATCATTTGGCTCATCCTTTCCATTTTCAAAATACATTTTCTCACTTACTTAATTGGATAGTACTTAAACAATGCTAAGTTAAATGTTAACAATATTGTCTTTTCCGTACTTTATTGCAAGTCTTTTTTGTCTTCTACTATCTAATCAAGATACTACCTTAGAAGAAAATTGGAATAAATGGTTCATCTATTCTAAATTTACATAAATATATGCAAAATATTTCAATTTTATTGACAGCTTATCTGGAACAAGCTTATTTTTTAAAAATTCATTTTATTGATTTGTCACAATTGTGCATTAATTGATCCCTCCTCCTCCCTCCGTATCCCCCTTCTGTGTCCCCCCTCCAGTCACCCCATCTCCCATTTTTCTACGATTTGTTGGTTGGTTAAGTTGATGTTCAGTTGTTGGTTGTTTGGTCAGTTGTTCTCTTCCGATATCTGGTAAATGTGTTTGTTTGATTGTTTGTTTGTTTGTTTACCCTGGGGCTTTCCCACTTCACTAACATTTGTTAACTATCCTGATCTTTTGTGCTCTTCACCTTCCTCACCTTCTTCCCCCTCCTCCTCTCTCGCTCCATGGTTCAGTCCCATTGGTTGTTTTCATTTTTTCTTATTTGTTTGTTTTTCCCTATATCCATCATATAAGTGAGACCATCCTGTACTTCTCTTTTTCTTTTTGACTTATTTCTGCTAATATGAGTCTTTCTAGTTTCATCCAGGTTGCTGCAAATGACATGTGTTTGTCCTCCTTCATGGATGCGTAGTATTCCATTGTGTATATGTACCACATATTTTTTAGCCAATCATCTGTTTTGGGGCATTTGGTTTGTTTCCAAATCTTAGCAATTGTAAACAGAGCTGCAATGAACATGCGCATACAGGTGAATTAATGTTTTCATGTCCTCTGGGTAGATTCCTAGTAGTGGGATTGCTGGGTCGAATGGTAAGTCCACTTTCAATTGTTTGAGGGTCCTCCACACAGTCTTCCATAGTGGCTGGACCAGTTTGCACTCCCACCAGCAGTGTAAGAGAGTTCCTTTTTCTCCACATCCACACCAACATTTGGAACAAGCTTATTTTTAATGACTTGTCTTCTCTCCCTTTCCTCTTTACATGGTCTCCCTTTACATAGTCTCTTTCCCTTTCTTCTTTTTATTGTTAAAGACTAAACGACTATACTCACTGGCCTAACTGGTGGTAGGGATAATTCTCTAATCCTCTGAGCAATGTCTCCAGGGCACTGGGAGGCACTGCCAGCACATTTCAGGCAGCCAAAGGCTCCATATTCTCTCCATGCGGTGTTTGCTACTGAAGTGACATTCACAGCATGCTTCTGAGTCCCGTGGTCTCCTGCTGGGGACACTATGCTGACCCCATGCAAGCTACTCTTCTCCCATCCGTCACGCCAACCTCCATGAGACAGATTCTCCCCTCATCCCGAGACAGTTGATGCGAGGATAAAACACAACAAGACATGCCTGAGAGTTGAAAGTTAGTGAAAGACAAGTAGCCCCGCACACTCCAGACTGGGCTGCAACCTGTCTTAATCTCCCATGATTCCCAATAGAAGAATCCCCTCTTCCTGACATTTGGGTGACACTGACTACATTCCCACAGACTACATCATCTTTCACTGACAGCCTTTTTCCAGAGTCCTATTCACTGCCCAGGATCGATCCACTTCTAGAATGAGAGGTGGAAAGATCTGTTTCTAGAACAAGAGATGGAAAGATCTGATTGTCTGGTGTGACAAACACACCATCATGCATTTGATATCATGCATCACACATTTGATATCTGCTCTCTGGGAACCAACCCCAGGGGGAGTCTCTTTAAATCACTGTAACCCCAAAGCCTGCCTTCCTTGGAAAGACAGGATTTTACAATGTGGTGCTGCCATGGGAGTGAGGTAGGTGAGGTGTGTAGAGAGGCATTATTTACTTATTATATTTGTTACTGGACACCCATTCAGAGAAAAGTCTAATCAACATAAGATGCAGCACTGACACAGTTATATTGATTTGCTGGCGCTCATAAAGACTCTACTCCAACCACGTGCTCATAGCAAATGATAAGTGCAGACCAAGCTTGCCACATTCCCTGTGGACACCAAAATGTGCCCTGTCTTCTTACCCACACTAACCCGGGAGAGCAGAGCCTACTTCCTCTGGGAAACCCAGTTCTTCCCATAAGATCATAGTACTTTATTGTTTTGTTTGAACTCTTATATTGACTATGTTCGTGAACGAATATTATTGACATTAGAAATTTTGTTTTCTGCCTCATGAGTCTATGCTCCTTCTCATGGTGGCAACTTGATCATTCTTTAACAAAATTTGTTGAAAATCTACAAACTGCTGGGCCCTCTTCAGTGCCCTAGAGACACAGCAGTGGGGGAAATGGGCCAAATGTCAGTGTTTGTGGAGTTTATAATCATGTGGGGAGATGGACTGATAAGGAAATAAAGAAACCTGGAAGCTAGTGATTAATTCCATGATAAAGATAAAAGGGTAAGTAAAGGACTGGATGTTGGCTTGGAAAAGATTGAATTTTTGACTTTTAAGCTGTTCACATCTTTCTTCTTAGTTCCTATAAGCACTTCACCTTGCAAAAAGTAAAATAAGGAGGGTCATTTAGTTCTTTTTTGAAACCTGACACGATTCTCCTTTTCTTGGCTTTTAATGTCATTGGTTCAGAGAGCAGTTTTGCTTTTAATCTCCAATCAGATGTCATTTCCATGGCATTTTCAC
This sequence comes from Uropsilus gracilis, assembly GCA_004024945.1. NCBI lineage: Eukaryota > Metazoa > Chordata > Mammalia > Eulipotyphla > Talpidae > Uropsilus > Uropsilus gracilis. The sequence goes on from PVHY01001273.1 coordinate 19,933, forward strand.
GGAAACTCCTCTCTGGTGCTTTCAGCATATGGCCCGTTGTCATTTACACCAGTTACAAAAGAGCAAATGTAAAAATAAAGTGATCTCAAATTCTGGTCAAGAAACATCTGCTAAACAGTCAGCATTATCCTTTGAAAATCTCCTCTTTAGCAATTTTGGAAGCCCCCTAGCTGTACTTTTATAAAGATTTGCACCTGGGAGATGGTATGGAGGCATTTATGGGGAATGCTATTACGGGCTCCTTCTGAGAACCGAGAGGCCGAAGACAGCTCTGTTTTATGGCACAGTGAGGTCAGCCATTTACTGTTTCATAAGCTGTCTCACTTGCAATAAAGGTCAATGGCCCTTTTTAGGAAGGAGAGCTAGACCCGTGTCTAAAACTGCCATCTTGTGCCATCAAAAAGACAGGCAGCTTCAGAGTCTTCTGGAAAGTGGCAGGGTGTTTATTTAGCTGAGGGACAGGGTCAATATGACCAGTTGATGAGCAAGGCCAGAATTCACTGAAGTTAAATCCTAAGGTGACTTGACCCCAATGCTAAGGGCAGAGGAATGTGAATTAGCTCTTTACTTTGAATTGTGAACTCTGCCAAGAATTACAATGTTTCTGTGCTGGCAGTTGGGAAGTTGGTGTCTAAGCCAGTGGCAACTGCAAATCCACTGTAGTGGAAGCAGCCCCACTAAAAGTGAACTTTTCTTCTTTTCTTGTAATTTTTTTATAATGAATTAAAATTGGGTGGGTGCTGTCTTAACAACAGTATAGGACACTGGGCTTCAACATTTTTGTTTAGTATCTCCTATTGGAATTTTAGAAAATGATGCCTCCAATTTTAGTTTTCTGGGAAAACCCTGGGGTACACAATAATAATATTATATATCTATGTGTATATATATATATATATATATACATATATACAAAATAAAAAGATTAGATTAAAAGATCAGCCATTACAGAGATAGTTGACATTCTCTGTGGACATCTCTTCTATCCTATTCCTCATTATACATTCCTAGAAATAATAATCAATACACTGGATTTGATGTTTATCATTCCTATGGTATTTGAAACTTCTAAATCATACATATGAATAAATAATATATTATTTTGCATGGTTTATAATTTTGTAATTATGGTATTATAATATGTATACCTATCTGTAACTTATTTTCTTCCCACACAAAATAAAATAAAATAAAATAAAAAAAAAACCAAAAACCCAATTTTAGTTTTCTATTGTAAAAAAAAAGAAGTCACCTGTAGCTTCAACAGTAGCAAAGTCTATAACTTATAGTCTGTTGTAAATATTGACTTTTAAAAGCAATGTTATTAACCAACCAACTATAACATAGCCAATAGAATATAAATAATAGCAACTGATAGTCACCCTTACCGCTTAGTAAGAGTCACAGATTTTATGACCTTTTGTTTTCCCTTGAATTTTTATTTTCACCCCTTCTCAGAATTTTACCCTAATAAAATATGTTTTGTGCTTGAGTATTTAGATATTTATCTTTCTACACTTCTCTATAAAAATTAAGTAAATTATTATTATTTTTCTTTCCTGAGACTTTAACCCTTAAAATAATTCATCTGGATTGAGTTGTCATTGCAATTATCATTGGGGATGTCCCTAGCAGAGACATGCTGTACTCACCACATCCTTTTCTCTTTTTGGAGGTATAGAAGTTTATATTTCTACTTTTCTATTGGAAATGTGACCAGAAATGATGTATTGTTTCCTGTTCTAAGGGCAGGCACACTGACTTGAATTAATCTCTTTTTCACTTCTTGAGGTCCTCATCTGCCCCCCCCATCTCATCACCCCAAGTTGGACATTACAACTCTGAGACAGCATAGATGCAAGATAGAAGCAGCTATCTAGTTCCCTGGGGTTCAGAGTCCTCAAGGAGAACCTTCTCATCTTCACCAGACAGTGATATGGAATAGCAATAAACCTTTGTTGTGCTAAAACCATTTAAGTTTTAAGTTTATTGGTTACTGTCGGTAGCTTACACTATTCTGATTTATAGAGGGCATAACTGGTCAAAGCAACATGGATGTAGTACAGATTTTGATAGATCATTGTTAAGAAAGACATTTGTTAACTTTTGAAAATGCATCTCTTAATAAAGGCATGGTGAAGTCTTATTTCTGTAGATGGAAATGAAGGCAGTTATAACAGTGTTTCTCAGTTCCCAATGAGTTATATTCATGCCTAAGTGCAAATCACCATAGCAAGAGTTTGTGAAATGGAAGAAAGGGAGGTAGAAAAGAATTTCTCAGGCAGTTAATTTTAGAAACAAGTAATAGAAAATTTATAGATCTGGAAACTAATTATATTATAAAAATCTAAGCTTAAATAGCCTTTTGAAAGTCCATATAAATACCCAGCAACCCTAACATATCACATTAAAGACACATCTAGGGAAGAGGAAGGAGTTAGAAGGTGGGGTGTCCTGCCCTAGCCTTATCTGCAGACCTCCACCAAATCTCTTGGTCCATCTTCTCCTGCTGTTCCTTCTAACTCCCAATACAAAAAGTTTCTTATCAAGATAAAGGTTTGTAACATATAAAGAATTGCATTAAATCGAGGAAGATGTAATTATTTCAACAGAAAAAACAAAACAAAACAGCAACCACAGGTCAATGGTATTCAGACAATTCACAAAAAAAGAAATACAAATGGCTAATGCCCAAAGAAAATGTTAAAGTTCACTTAGAAATCATAGATGTACAACATAAACCACGAGACTTCATTTTGGTAATCAAAGTGAAAAGTAAATGGTAGTTGGGAAAAGAATAAACTGGTTAAACATTTCTAGAGAGCAATTTAGCATCAAAAGTCTGAAAATCGCACAGAGTTGAGCTAACAATTTCACTTCTAAGAATTACTCTCCAGTCATAACTCTGAATAGGTTTATAAAATGAGTCTACCTCACACTTTATCACTGTGTTTTAGTCAAGATTCTTTTGGTTGCAAGACATCTTTCATTTAAAATATCACCTATCTTGCATTTTTATAGGTTTTAGTTTTAATTCTTGATTAGACTGATTGGACACTTAGCACTAATGGACAGTCTTCATCCAATCAATGGCTATTTGTCTGGGAGAAGGAGTCATAAAGCAAGGTTTCTTTCTTCAAGGGACTCTGCAGGGTCGAGGTTAGGTATGTCATGTCTCACTGGAAGCGGAAACGAAACAAGCACTGCCTAGCCTAGCTATGGTGGTGAGAAATGGAAATTACCTCGAGGTCCAAGCCTTGATGTGAACAAAACTCTGACACCATGCAGTGAGTCATGAAAAATGTTCTTGTAAAAGGCTATTTAATGATGTGGAAATATTCTTGTCATCTATTTGTAGAGGAAAACCACATGCTTCAAAATAATAATATCATGTTCAAATGCTTGCATTTATAAAGAAAGTGTTATGGATTGAGTGTTTAGAATTTGTGTCTTCATCCCTGTTCCCTCCTCCCCATCATATGTTGAAGCCCTAATTCCTCAGAGTGCCAGTCCCTGGAAGTGAAGCTTTGGGAGGTGATTAGGTTTAGATGAGGTCATGAGGGTGGAGTCCCCTAGATGGGATCAATGCCCTGGTTAGAGAACTGAGCGGGAGCCCTTTAGAAAGAGGAAATCCCAGAAAAAAAAGAGGGGGGACATTTGCAAACCAGCAAGAGGACCCTCACACTGACTGACTCTGCTAATACCTTGACTTGAACTTGCCAGACTCCACCTGTGAGAAATACAAGCTCATTGTTTAAGTTCTCCAGTCTATGGTATGCCCAGTCCAGGTAGAGCAACCTGGTTTGACTAACAAAGGGAGGATATCTATTTCTTCACTTAATGTCATCAGTAATTTCTTGAAAACTACAATTCATGCAAAATAATATATCAGGAAACTAATTTGATGACAGGGTAATTGATATAAACAAGAATTAAGCTCCAACAGAATAATTCTGGTCATAAAAACATCACCAAACTTCTAAAGAAAGCTCCCAAATACCTCTAAGATTTGACAATCATATGCATTTATTCATTCAGTTGGTTTTCAACTGGTTATTTCAATCCAGGCTCAAAATCCAGGCTATTCTGGCAGCTCAGAGTCCAGGCCAGAACCAAGTCTGGACAGAACTTCTATTGCAGAACATAGACATGCACACACACTTACTTCCATGGGGACAAGTGAGACATGTCAGTGACCCTCACATGCACATCTTTCGAATGTGGGAGGAAACAGAATTCCTAGAGAAAACCCATGAAGCCATGGGAGAATGTGCAAACTCCATCGGCTGTGTTCCCAGCCAGGAATCAACTTTTTTTCATCAGTGTTAAATGAGTGTTATATAAAGCAATGTTAAAAGAATTAATATTACCACTGGAGGAACTCCCCTGTACATCAAAGCTTACTGGTGGAAATACTTGGATATTGGAATGAGTAGCCATTTCTGATTTCTGATTTTTATGAAGCCACTTTTTTCCTAAATTAATTAGTTAACATATAAAAATATTTAAATAAGAAAAACAGTATTTGGCTTCACTGATAGTCCAAGAAGACTGAAAAGAAACAAACTAGAGCCTAAATATTGGGTGAACTAAAGTGAAGAGAAGAGGTTGCAAATATGGACCCAATTCTTGAAGCACTGTGCATACTGGGCATTGGTCTGGGCTCCAGCAAATTCTCATTGCCAGACCTGGGACAGGAAGCAAGATCATTATGAAGGTGCTCACCACCTACTCTTCCTATGTTTCACTTGCCTCCAGGAGTGTGGAAGTACATTTTAATTCTTCAGTTATAGCTTGCTATTTCTATATGAAGACTAGGTTTATGGAAAAGAGAACTATAGGCAAATTTGCTTGGATGATTCACTGGTTGAGTTATGTTACCGAACAACTAAACCTCTTTAAGCCTCCTCAGAGATAATAGCAACCTGCTTTCTGACATGGTTGTGACAAATGAATGAGATAATATACTAAGGCAAAAAAAATACTAAAATTATGTATACTTTTTCTCTCCATATACACGTGCACACACACTAATACATATAACACACATATAATACATATAACAGATGTCTCAGATGAATACATCAAATAGTTGTGGCAATAAAAATGAGAAGCCTAATCACTTGTTTGACCTTGGCTAAATGTAAATGAATTATAGATCACTGTGGATTTGATGAGTGCCTTGAGAAGATGTCTTGTTGACCCAGGTGCCCTGAAAAGTGCTGATTATTACTCTTCTCCATAAGATAAGAAAGAAAAGGTTAGAGAATATTTATTTTCTGGTGAAAACAGTAGCACAATAAGTAAGGAACATTTTTGAATGACAAGCTAAGGGAACAAAGGTCTTATTTACATTTAAGTATTTGCCTGCAATGTTTTAGAATACAATAAATTTTAGTTCCTTTTTTAAAAAAAAGTGTTTATTGAGGAGAGGGAGACACTCTTAGATATTCAAATGTTAGTAATAAATATGATCATTAACCACAAAGTCTGAGATTACCACAAAGCTCATAAAACGTGGCTGATATAGAAAATTGTATTTGTTCACTTGACTATAAAATATGCTATGGGAAATTATGTTTGTCCCCAGGCTGAACAGGAACTCTGTAGTTCGGATGGTTAGCCTATGCCCTAGTTTGTAGACTCACCAGCCCAATTAACCTCACCCCTACCCCATACATTCCTAAGGTTTTTCCAGGAGGTAAAACACTTTAAATGCATTGACACTAACTTTCTCTTAGTAGACCAGCTGAAACAAAGCTGCTTCTAGAAGATTAGATTTCAAGCACAGTGAAGTCTGATTTATTTCACAGCAATACTCAAGGTCACATCTGAGGAGTGCTGGGGGGATGTGAGAGGAGAGAGATGAACTTTTACATTTTGTATTCATGTGTTGTTGGCATAATTATTTTATCAAGCATTTAGTACTTTTCAAATAATAAATACAATTTGAATACTTTCAATATAGCACCAATCTATACGCAATTTTAGTCACCTAAGGGCCAATGGAGGGGGGAAGTAGATCAAAATTACTCTTTAGTTGATTACCATGAAGCTGAATCACAGGTGCATTTTGTCAACACCCATAACATTGGCCTGTCCATTACATTAAAAAAATGATTAAAAATGATAATTAACATTGAAAGGGTCAGGTGATTTTTGCATAAAAATATAATAAAGTAGATTGTTACACTGCATAATTTCACCTGCCATGTCGCCATGGTCCCCAGAGACTGATTGATCAGAGTCACCCCTGTGAGATTTCAAGGGCATGTCCCAGCAGCACCATTTAGGAAACTTTGGGCTTTTCTGTAGCAACATCTTATCCAGGGCTTTTTGGAGTCTGCAGGAGAGGGTAATTGGCATCATCATTTAACTGTTGTGGATGACGATGAGGATGATTTTACTAGTGTGGTTTAAATGGGTCACGTATGACTCTGGGTCAACAGCACTAGTAGCTTCTTAATCTCTGATTACCCAACTTTGCAACTGAAGTGGAGTTGACTATTTCTTGAGCAGCTTTTTTCACTGTTCTGCTGTGGACCCTGAAGGCCCAGCCTTCACACCCTTGAGCATTTAATCCCCTGATTGAAGTCCTTTGCCTCTGTGCTGAACAGGCAACATGGGTCTGTTTTCTATAGCGGGCTCTGGTGGATACAAAGAGAAAGCAGGGACCAGGAATATACAGTCTGGTTTCAGTTAGGAGCCAATAGACCAGTTCATGAGCAATAGACCTCAGGTTGCACAGATGTTGCCATCTTCAGTGACTCCCCCAGATGGGGTCATTTGTCAAACACTAGTTTTCATTTTGTTTGTCTTGCTTTGTTTTGACATCTCACTATTCTTAGCTATTTTACCTTCTTGGTCTCTGTAGCAATTTGCTACACTGAAAATACTTATCTAAAGCTGAGCTGGAAAACATTTTTTTATTTCCTAAAGGATATATTCTTCCATTTTGAATAGACTACAAAAATGCTCTCAAATCAAACCAGAAAGTTGCACACCTAAACCACATCATTTAGGTCCCTGATGGAAATGTTTTTATCGTACTATGAAATGAGTTGTTTTATTAACTGTGAGGAGTAAATTGTAATAACACTTCTGTGAGGACACAGCAAAGAGGTTTTATTTAAGTCAAGTTTCATCGATGAGCACATGATAGATGATACTTGCCTTTCACTTGGGCCATTAAAAGTGAGTTCTCACAGGGCAAGGTGACTCCACGCTTGGACACTGTAACTTGCCCTGCGGCTATCTCCCTGTCATCTCCCTGGTTTTCTCTTCACATATTAAAAAGATTTCTCTCAAAAAACCCATATAGATATACTGGATGATCCAGAAATTCTTTGATGTTTATTCAAAGATGCAAAAGCACTAATTTGAAGGGGTATGTGCATTCCTACATTCACTGCAGTCCTATTAACAAGGCATGGAAACTATCTAAGTGCCCAAAGACATGGTAGTGAATTAAGAGGATGTGGTATATATACACATGATGGACTACTGCTCAGTTCTAGTCATTTCCAACAACATGGACGGAACTGGAGGCATTGATACTAAGTGAAGTAAGTCAGAAGAAGAAAGACAAATATCAGATGATTTCATTTATATGTGGAATATAAAGAAGCAAGACTAAGGAACATACAAAATTAAACCAAAATAAACTCTGGAAATGTGACTGCAGAACTGAGATTACTAGAGTGGGAGGGTGGATGTGGAGAACAAAAGGATATGATGGAAAACTACCAGGGTTTTGCTGATGTGTGTGTTAAGAGTAACAAATATCTGAAGAGGTGTGAACCTATCTCTTAAATCATATACAGTGTTGTAAACAAATATTAACTCAATAAAAAATATTGACATACATCTGAAGAGGTGTGAACCTATCCCCTTAAATCATATACAGTGCTGTAAACAAATATCAACTCAGTAAAAAATACTAATCTGGTTACATTTACAAAAGACCAAAACTAAGAAAAAAAAGAAATCCATTGAGGACAAATATTTAAATACGCCCCTTTCACCTTCTCTGCTCTATGCCCTTTATTCTGTCTGTCACCTGTTCTTTAGTTCTCTTGTCTCCATGTGCTCCCTCCCACCAATGTGTCTCTGCTCAGGTCATAACAGACCAAGGCTATCCAGGAATGTGCTTGGGATTTTGCAATTTAACAAACATTCTAAGGTTGTAACCAAGTCAAAGAATGAGGGACATGTAGCAAAAACCAATTATCACTGAATAAGAATTCTAGGAGCTACACATTTTTGTGTAAGTCAGATGAAAGACAGTATTTTTTTTTTTTTGGGAAACAGTTATACATCTTTTGATGTAGAAGACCAGGAAATATCTAGCATCTGATCTTCCATGAATCTGTTGTTTTTTTTTTTTTTTTTGGTGGGGGGGCGGACGGAATGAAACCTGAGATTATTATGATGCAAGAATAATTGTAAAAATTGTCAGAATATTGTAAGGATAATATAAAATTCTGCGCGCATTTTATACAAAGTTCCCCCACAACGGCAACATATTGCAAAATTATAGTAAATTTTCACATCTAGGATGCTGACATTGATCCAATCAAGATACAGAACATTTTCACATACATGAAGGTCTTATGTTTCCCTCTCAAAATCACACTTTTCTTTCTCAACTCCTCCCTTCTTTAGTCATTGGGAATCACTAATCTTTTCTTTATCTCTAGAATTTTTCATTTCAACAATGAGTTCATTTCCTCCTGATGGAATAAATGTCTGTCATAGGTGATTGCACTTCATCAAACACTACCCTGCTTCACTCTGATCCACTATCCACCTTCCTATAACCTATTCTATGCCTGAGAAGGAGAGCCTTTGAGTATTACATCACTCAGGCTCCCCTGCTCTGTGCCTCTTATAGGAGGCACTGGCAGGAGATAGAATTAGAGGTTAGAAAAGAGACCTGAGTATTTATCCCTTTTGTAACTTTTTGCCTTCCTTCTTCATGAAGAAAAGAGGGGGAGAAGGAGAGGAAGAGGGAAAGAAGGAGAGGGGAGGAGGAAGAGGACTACTTGCATTACTAGAAAGGGTGTCCTAGATGAGGAAATGGACAGAGACCTCAACTAGTTGAGTCACCTGCCTTCAAGGATGAAGCTATCTTGGAGAATGAATTAATCTCTAATGACAATGATGGACTAAAGATTAGGGAGTGTGAAGAAATCCAATCGTAATTGAAATCGAATCCTTTGATCTACCACAATCTTTGACCTGGAAAAAAAATTCTTGATATGGTTCCAGTAAAATTTAATTATATTTGAAGAAAAGTAAAGAATCATGGGTTTCTTTCACAACTTTATGGACCCTGATTCACATTTTCTGTTAGGGGTTTGGTGCTCTCATTATTAGTGCTGGTCTGCTCAGTCTTCCAGAATCTATTGGTTTGCTGTTTGAAAGGTTTAGTGTTCTTCCTTCAGTGAATAAATTGTCATTGTCATGCTATGTCTATTAATAAACACTATGGGTTAGTGTTGGGTTAACACTATTCATTATTTCCTTTATCTTAGCTCTGAGAGATAAGTATTTTTCTAATTTCACAAGAAAGAATCTTTGGGTTTAGAGTGCTTAGGAACTACACACAGTTCCTAAGTGTAGGATATGGAATTCAAGTCTACTATAACATTTAGGTCATGTTACCTCTCACTGAGGCATCTTACAAATCCTTGAATTCTGACCAAAGATCATCCACAGGGAGCCATCCTCACTTTCCTGCCCAGGCACACCCTGATGAGAACTCACTAATATTGTGCATTTCTTATCTGTAGCACTTTCACTGCTGTGATTTGTATTTATTATGTGATTATTTGATCAATAGCTGTCTTCTCCCTTCTAGATTTTAAGTGGTGGGGGACAGGTTATGTCTGAGTTGTGCCATTGCCCCTTCAACACTTACAGCACAATACCTGGCACAATGTGAGTGATCAATAAGTGCTTATTGATTGAGTGAATGAATCATTTTAATTTTTATTTCACAAAATAATAAGTTTTCATAATTAGAAGTCTTTTCAACTAACAATCCCACTCACCCACTGAAAGTCATAAGACATCATTCTAAGCAATTGCCCCACCAATTATTCTTGAACTGTCTTGTTCAAATGCCAGCTCTTATCTAGGAGATCACACTAACGTGCTCAGGTTAAGTTCTTCCTGCCTCTAGTAGTCTTTACCACGTCTTCCCTAGATCATATGTATCCAGTATCTTAGAATATCCTCAAGACATCCTGTGAATATCCTTCTGAACCTGTGCACTTACATTTGGTCAAGATCTGCATTTTAGGTGTATTCTGACCACATTCACTGGCTCCTAAGCTAAGATGATGCTAACTTAATTCCATCTCTGATCCATAGAGAGTTTGAAGAAAATCTCAGTTTCCACTTAAAATATGAACAATAGAGATAATGGCCTGATCACCATTATGCTACCTTCTCTTGGCCATACTTTTTATTCCCTCTGCTTCATTGGAATCAAAGAATTCTCACTTAGTATATTGAAAGGACTGTTAGGAGGCCTACTGGTATTCTGGATAATCAAAATATAGGGGCCATCAATATAGGGCAGTGTGAATGGAGTTCAGAAAAGTCTTACAATCTAAACAAATGTTCTTAAACTGGGAGAGTCACAGGTGGTATAAGGACATTTGTTGACAGAAGGATTAGCAAAGAACTCCTTGACTTATGTCTGCTACAGTGTTGTCACATGGTGACCTCAGCTTCTCCTACGACTAATTACAGAGGTGCTGGGCAGTCTTCCTGGGTTCACCATCCTTACCTCCACTGAGCCTATGTACTCAACGTACCCCAGGTCGGTTCCTTTACTCTTGCCTCCCCTGGTCAAAAGCACATTTGCAGCTCTATACCTGCTAGTCCTCCTTATGAGCATGGGTGCCAGGCAACTGTTCCTTCATATGATCTCTTTCTGTTTCATGTCACAATCTCTGGGCTCCCTTAAGATGGCCCTTTGGTTTTCAAAAGCCTGTTTCAGAGTTGCAGAACTGAGTATGCACCATTCTTCTCTTTCATTCTCAATCTTATCATCCTACTTTCCTTGAAACAACATGTTGCATAAAAGCAAATCAGGAAAAGAAAAAGCACAACATTAATTTTAAAGACATTATCTTTTAAATCTGCCACGCCCTATCTATGCTGGTGCTACAGTCCCTTGGTCTCCAGAACAGGATCCAAAATACTTTAAATGGAGGGTTTTTTGGTGTTGAAGAAAGATATATTTCCTGTAAAGGAAACTCCATTTTGTACAATCCAAATTCCAATTCTTATTTCCCTCATTTAGAGAGAAGTTTGCAGAAATCATAGGAATCAATATGCTGGTTGTTCTAATCTGCTAATGTGCTGGGGAAGTCTACATTCCTTCAGCAACTACAATCCAAATTCCAATTCTTATTTCCCTCATTTAGAGAGGAGTTTGCAGAAATCATAGGAATCAATATGCTGGTTGTTCTAATATGCTAACGTGCTGGGGAAGTCTACATTCCTTCAGCAACTTTTCTTTCCTGTGGTACTGAGCCTGGCTCTATCTTTAGCACAAACTTTAGGAAAGGCACCTGAACTCACAGTGCAGGGGCATGTAGATAAAACAAAATGACTTTAACATATATTGAAGGCCATTTGGTGCAGATAAAGCTGAGCTTTATCCCTCTGTGGAATCATAGAGACCTTTCCAGGGGCACAAGGCTTGGGATTTTCTCACAGGGATGAGTGGGAGGCAACACGAGATAGACACTGTGTAAACAGACGCAAGTTCGAACAGCAAGTGTCTATTTGGAGAATTACAAACTATGTTGCTCTAGGCCAAGTTGAAAGCTTTTTGTTCAAATACAGTTCAACACGCAACTCAGGTCCTCTGAATTTCTGTGTTCTTCTTAAAGCACCAAATTCGACGATCTAAGTATGAGTGACTTACATGCTTGCTGGTATGGATGAGCAATGTTATGCTGAGAAATGCTGATATCCCAGAAACATCTTAGGTGCCAAGCAGGGACAAGTTAGGTGTTGGCTCCAGTAGCAAGATTGGTTGGCGATCTAATTTTTCTAAAATACTATAATAGGTCCTGCTGTGGGCCTCTAGTTCAACTCTGCAGCTGCGTGTGGCATAATTTATCCTTAATTCCATGGTAGGTCATCTTCAAATCTTGGATGCAATCCATTCCCAAGGCTATTTGCAAATATCTTTTACTATAAAACCTTAATTTTCCCCTTCCCATGTGTTCTCAGGTTAAAATGGTAGCAACATTTTTGGAAAGAGTACAAATACAGAAAATCTTGTAAAGTAATTTCCTTCAAAGCAATAGTTAACGGAATAGAGCTTATATTCATTCAATCTCTGAGTAATCAGGAACCCTGCTTGATGTTGTGGATTGGTTTCCCAAATCATTTGCTCTTTTATGCCCAATCCTCTTACCTGTCCCAGTTCAAGCAGAAAGTATTACACTGAATTCTAATCACTTAGCTGAGTTTAGAGCTGAGCTATGAGTTCATCTCAAAGATTCAAAGAATGGGCTTCTCCTTTATATCTCAGTACTTAGAGAGTGGCAAACAGATACAGAATAAATGTATCTACTTTGTCAATTATGTTGAAAATTGGTTAGGGAAGAAATGCCATTTCCATTAGTGGAAAGGCAAGACAAATTATGTCACCGACTGCTTTTAACTGATAAAGCTACATGTTTCAAAAGGTCAACACAAACTCTTGTCATACTTGGCTTTGAAAATAATACTTTCATTGACTTGGAAAATATATTTTAAAGTTTTGAGATGTATAAACCACGGATAATAAAGTTTGTGTAGTTGAACCTTTGAAAATTAAGAGTAGGAACGCAACTGAAATTTCCATTTTAAATGCTTTAGTCACTTTCTGAAAATTTCAATCACAAACTAACATCAGGTTCTAAATTCATTTGCTAGGAGGAATCCAGGCAATTTATTTTCAGAGTGCATTTTCCCTTCCAGAACGCAGCCTCGCTTCTTTCCTTTGGTAGGTGATTTTTTTCAGATACAGAGTTTTGTATCCATATTTGAAGCTAAGTTATACCTGTATGGGCAATTACTTTACAGATGTTCTCAGCTTAAGCAAATCTTTTTTCCCTTAACCATGTATAACACTTATAGGTTATTTGCTAAAATGATCTCAAAAACATTGTACAAGTGTACATTTGCCATTGTGAACAAGCATCAGTTCAAAAATCGCTTTTATAGAGTGATCTCATTCAATTCACTGCAGGTAATTTTATATGTTTGGTACCTCTTCTTTAACCAAAGAAACTTAAGATCACTGTCTTAGGGTGTTCTGTGGCCTATTAATGATACTATATGAGACTTTGTACTTGCTAAAATCTTTTTGTTTAGAATTTTGTTTTGAAATACAAAGAAACATCTAAAGACGAGCCTGTTAATTATGTGAAGATTCAGAATATCACTTTGGTGGTGGCTATCTGGTACAGGACAAGGGTCACAGACTTTAGACCGATATAATCTGGCAGATGATCCGAATATGAGCAGGTTGACATGAGTATGGGAAACGGCAAGATCCATGTCCCTTCTAAAGAGAGCAGAGCTTCAGACTTCCATTTGACTGTAGCCATATGGGAATGTGAGTACAAAATGCTTCACTTTTTGTAATTGTTGACTCATCAGGGAACTCAAAAGCTCACGTTTCTATTTGGAATCTCTGTCTATTTGAAATCTCTATAGACAAAAATGTCTATAGGTTATTTGTTTTTGACCACTGGTGTATACCTGCACCAATTTATAGCTTTGTTTGTTAAAATAAACCGGGATTGTTCTCACTATGAATCTTATCAATGCTGATTTTCTCAAAGTCTAGACCAGTGCCTGGAAATAGCAGAGGCATAAATATCTGTTATTATCTGTTAATAAAGTGGATAAATGAGGTGCAGAGAAGCGTGTTTCTTTTGGAACCTGACAAACCTACTAAATGTTATGGATACTGGGAAGAACCTTCACAACGTTTGTAAACCAACCCCTGTCAAGCAGTGTTTTCCTTCTAGCCATCTGCAGGCTCTGAAATACACCTCTTTGGTGGTATTTGGTAAGGAGAGGATTAAATTTGACTTTATGTATTTTCATGGAAAAAGATATCGACGGAGGGTCTTAAATAATTGATGTAAGAAAATGAAAGGACAGAAAAAGCGAATCCCATTATTATTTTGACTATTACTAGATTGGGATATTAGAAATGTTATGACTGAATTAACAAATTACTTTGGCTTAGTTAGGATTTATTTCCCCGGGTGAGAACTGAGGAGAGCCTTTTTCCCCCTTTAGTACCAATAATGAAATGAAGAGCTCAGGATTCCCCTTCCTTCCCTGCTTCTGTAGAATGCCTGGAAACTAAGTTGATGAACAAGTGCATCCCCAAAATTATCACCTGGGGTTATAATATATATATTTTAAATACATATATTTTATAAATAAATATATATATATATATTTAGGTAATTTTCATTACCAATAGGTAAACTCTCAGTACATGTACTACCTAAAATCTACATTTATCCCTATCCCAGATAGGGGATAGAACTTTAAGGAAAATTTTCAGGATTCTGCAATGCTAAAACCTTTACTATCCCAGGTGTAAGTCTGAATCTGGGCAGCTGCTATTATTACCACTATCTGCATTTTATAGATGAGTAAACTGTGATTTAGGCATAATAAACTTCAGAGTATGACTTCAATCTAGGCAAATCTCTATTCAGAGAACATGCAGGTAAATACTACACCATGTTGTCTCCCATGCTGCTAGAAGTCTTCTCCCTACTACCCCTTTTCCTGGCTACCTCATATAAATAACTCTCCTGAGAAAATAGAACTGAAGGCAAAACAAATCAATAAGAATTAAGAGGATCTAGTTCTGCATAACCTACACAACCCTGAGGAGACAAGAAAAATTACAAGAAAAATGTGCAAATCCATAATTGTAATCAGACATTTAAAAATATATATCAAAAGTGATAGATGTGGAAGATACATAGGACCTTGCTTTTAGAAAATATGCCTTCCTTGAAAATTTACCATGCATTAGATTACATAGAAAAATGGAAGCTTGAACATAAATTCTTATATACATATATTTATATAGTCAAGATCATAGAAATCATTTTCTATGGTTATTAGTGGGCAAAATGAGGGGCACATCAGGACCCCAAACCTGCCTTCTGTAAATGGGTTCTTCCATCAGCAGTATAAAGACAAAGTCTTAGAGACTTTCGGTAGAAAAGAACTTTAATACAATTAGTGTGTAATAGAGAATTAGTGCACAATAGAGAGGAAAAAATAGTTAGAATAGTTTCCCCACAAATCATGCAAAGCTACTCATCCCCTCATGGGTAAATACCCAGTCAGGCAGGATTGGCTCAACGAAGGACCACTAAGGCCCGAAAACTTGCCACAGGTCTAAGGCTTTTTCTCATGGGGACCCACAAGAAAGGGGTAGAAGGGGCCACACAGGTCTGGAAGGAAAAGAGGAAAATAAATCACAAGTTGAGATAAAGGCTACCACTGTTAACCTCCCCATGGGTCTCTCATCCATATCTCTTCTAAGTGTTTCCTTCCATGTTCTCCAAGTTCCTGGTATAACCTAAAGCTGAGAAGCAACATAGTTGGTATGTTCCCTTCACCTCTTTCTCCTTTTCTTCAGCTGTTCAGAAACCACCTTCCAGGAGCCACTGATTGCAATTCCAGCACAAATGGCTTTCATCTGCTTCCTGAGTTAATTCCTATTGTTTTATAGATATTTTTGCTCTATTTCCTTATACCACTACAAGGTGCCTCTTGAACAGCATTTACACATTATTCTGTTGTTCTGTCTTAGTGGTGAAACTTGGAGGGAATTTTGCAGGCTGCTAGCATCACTCTTCACTCTCTCATGTCCATCCTATCTGTTCTTGGACATGGATCTTCCTGCAGCTCCAAGAGCACAGTCTGAGCTGCCTGCCAGCACAATTTTGGTTCTCTCTTACTCATCTCCAAAGTCTTCATTTTTGTAGATAAATACCCCCTCGTGGATCCATTTTATCTTCCTTGCTGAGTGCTATCTGTTTGTGCTGAGTCATCCCAGACTTTGGTGGGTGGGTGGGGAGCACCAGATCTTGAAGTGGAACAGTGGCGCCATGGTTATGAGCCCAGATTTAGGAGGTGGGCAGGGTCAAGGTCAAGTTATTGTGCTTATGATGCTGCTTTGAAGAGGTTTGAAGTTAGGGGATCAGAGTCCTTGGTTTACCTCTGGGAAAAATTCCACCAGAATTCCCCTTTCAACAGCACATGACAAGTTCCCCTATGAGATAAAGACTTTCATCATAACCAAAGGGGCAGATTTATGCTTCAAAAAAGGAAAGGAGAAGTTTGCACAGACTCAAGCAGGCAGGAGAGAGCTACATCTTGCCAATGCAGAACTTGCACTAAAATAGTGTTCTTTTGGAGAGGTGTTTGTTCCTTTGTGGACTTGTTATCTATTGTTAAATTGATTACTTCTAGGTTACAATGAGGTTGATTAGTAAGGACTAGTGATTCCCCACAATGGCCCTCAATCTCTATATCCCACCTCTGGTCTGCACCTTCGGATCCTTTCTACAGCAGTCTGATACTTGCTGCAGCAGTTGGCTACCCAGGATTTGTCATTTCTATAGCTGGTCTAACAAACATGTCTATCATTTCTACCCCTACCTCCAGTTTCTGGTCTTGTGATGTCCCCATCCCAATTTTGTACTCTTAGCCTCCATCCTTGCTTACTGTCAAGTAACCCATGTAAAAGTGTATGCTTTCTCTTCTGAAAGTAGGAGTATTTCTATTTACTATATAGAGTGATTGTAAATATTGTTTATGAGATAAAACAGAAATCCAGGACAAAACCTGGTCCCTGGTCAAAGCACAAAGAATGAAGCATGACTATTACTGCTATGGTTTCCCAAATCACGCCATGACACCAGTTCTTCGTTTTCCACAGGGTACTGAGTCACAGTATATAAAATATTGATATTTAATAGAAAGTAGATATAATAAAACAATAAAGCAAAGTCAAGTTCAATAAAGCCTACATCACTTACAGTAATAAAATGTTCCCAAGGGCAAAATAATAACATAGAACTAGCAAGGGTCTTAGCTGTAACCAAATCCAA
Source organism: Uropsilus gracilis (assembly GCA_004024945.1). Taxonomy (NCBI): domain Eukaryota; kingdom Metazoa; phylum Chordata; class Mammalia; order Eulipotyphla; family Talpidae; genus Uropsilus; species Uropsilus gracilis. The sequence goes on from PVHY01001273.1 coordinate 37,110, forward strand.
TTGCTCACTTTACAGATGGGACAAGAGAGGCCCAGACAGACCTCCGTTCATCTGCCTGGTTAAGGTCTGCTTTAGTCCCTCCACCCACAGAAGGGGGGAATTCACAGTGTGAACCCAGGTGGACTGAGCAGGATTCTCCCCCTACAGCACACACACACTGTTACAGACTCACTGGGCATTTATCTTGACTAGTGACAGGGACTGTAACTATGTAACCCCACAGAGAGCAGGGGTTTTAGATGCAGTGCCCCACCTACTGAAGGGTGGAACTGAGAGATTTGGGGAGAAGCTAAAAAATAATTTAGGAAGAGGAGAAAGGAGAAATCCAGGAGGAGAGAGAAGACCTGGAAGAGATTACCTGGACTAGGCATGTGAAGAAGCTGCATTGCTTCTCAGCTTTGGACTTGTACAAGGACTTGGAGAACACAGAAAGAGATGTTTAGAAGAGATATGAGTAAGAAACCCACCGGCTGGCAATGGCAGCCTTTGCTTGTTTGTTTAATATATTATTTATTTTGTTTTACATTATCTACCCTGAGGCTCTCTCACCACCTTGTCACCGATGAACCATCATCTTGGTCTTTTGTGCCCCTCCTACCCCCAATTTCTCCTCTCCTCCTTTCATGCTCTGTGCTTCAGTTTTGCTCAACATCACTAATAATCAGATAAATTCAAATCAAAACCACAATGAGATACCATCAGTAAGAATGACCCATATCAAAAAAACATGGGCAACAGCTAGTGCTGGCATGGATGTGGAGAGGGACACTTTTACACTGCTGATGGGAATGCTATCTGGTCCAGCCACACAGAAAGCTGTGTGGAGAATCCTTAAAATACTGAAAATGGAGCTCCCACTGGATTCCACAGGTTACAAAAACTCTAATCCAAAAATACACCTGTACCCCGATGAAAATTGCAGTGCTATTTACAATAGCCAGGATATGGAAACACCCCAAATGTCCCCAAATAGATAGCCTTTATTTTATCTCAACTTATGTCTAGATTTTGCTTCTTTCCTTCCAGATTTGCCTGGTGCCTTCTTCCCCTTTCTTATGGGTACCCACCAGAAGGTGCCTTATATTTGTGGCAAGCTTTTGGGCTTGCTTTGGGGCAACTGTTTAGCTGGGCATTTACCTATCAGGGGATGGATAACTTCGGGTGTTTAATTAGAAACTATTTAACTATATTCTTTCTCTTCTCTCCATTGCACACTAGTTGTACTCAAGTTCTTTTCTATTAAAAGTCTTATGCACTAGTACTCCTTATTCTGTTAACAGGACCATAGTGCCATAACCGGAAAAAAAAAAAAAAAAAGCCAAAACTCTAGGTTTTATGGCAAGACAAAAGAATCAAGAGAAAAATAGAGACATCCTGTGCTTGAAAAGTGTAGGCCTTGTTCTCCAAGAAGTGGGGTCAATATACATTACCATCGCTGGCAGACATTGTTTGGTTGCCAGAATGTATGCCTACATTTCAATGTTATGTTCAACAAAAGAACAAAAAGATTCAGAGCGTTCTTTCTGAAAATAATGACAAAATTACCATGATAGTTCGCAAGAGGAGTTTTGTTGCCATCCCACATTTAAGCTCTATGGGGGGAACAAGTGGAAAATAGAAAGCAAGGCGCCATGACAGGCTTTGCCACAGGCCATGTGTTTATAACCAACTGTGTAGTGTAAAGGTTGCTCATTTTTTGTTTCTCTTTAACTATCCCTTTAATCTCTTTGTTTTTTGCTAATTATTATGCACAGACAAATGTGATTATCAAATTTTAATTGCACCGTCATAGACGCTGGATAAATGATGATAATAAAATAGCATTTGCTATCCCCTTTGGTTATTTTGGACTGTAACTCTGCCCTAATTTGTACAATGAAATGTTTTTCATTTCTCTTAAAAGAAGTTATTATTCTACCCAACTTTTTTTTTTAAGATTATTCATTCATTCCACTGTTGCTCTTCTGAAACCTTGGTTCATGCATATCAATACTGCAACAATTCTCACATTTTAATATTCTATATTCAGACAGCTTTTCAAATTTGAACTGGTTGCATTTGGCATTGTTTATTTGTTTCATTCATTCATTCACTCATTCATTGATTCAATAAAATCATCAGAGCACCTACTATATTTAGGCACAATATTAGACCTTAGAAATAAAGAAATAAATAATATATGGCCCTACTTTCAAGTGACCAATGGGATCATACCCATTTTCAGTCTTAATTGCAACCGATATGATAATGATTTCAAATCTCTGTTTCCTTTTTCCACCTTGTCTGAATTTTAGATTGTGAGTATTCAATTGCTTATGGACAACTCTCCTATTTGCTTTAAAGATTTCTCAAAATTGAAATGTCTACACTGAGATTATTCTTCCTCTTAAAACTGCCTCTTCATCCAAATATTTCTAAGTATAGAAATGGCACATACAGTCCTCTAGGTCCAAAACTTTGGGGCTATCCCTGACTCCTTCTCCCTTATGTCTTTTTTCCTAACAAGTCATTATGTCTTGTTGATATAACCTCCTAAGAAGCTTTAAAACTTGTTTACATTTCTTGGTTATAGGTACTATCTCATCTCTTCTACTATCATCTCTCATTTTAATTAGCAATAATGTCTCTGTTCCACTCACTTCATTCTAAGGGGCAGCCATAGTGATTATTCTAAAAAACTAGTCTACTCATGGCCTTCCCTTTTGGTTAATTGGCTTTCTCATTATTTGGGAGATAAATGCCTAAGTTCCTTACACAAGACTTCCATAGCCCTCTGCTAGTCAGAGTGCCATCCCCTCTCCATCTTGGTGTCCAACTAATCTACTGATGGCCTCCATGGTAATGTCTTTCCTCTGGTTGCCTGATCAGAGGCCCATTCCTGTGTGTTCTCATTTCTAGGCCTACGGTGGGTTGTTTCCACCCTGGGGACACTTTTCTGACTTCCTGGGTAGTGCCAAGAGCACTGGATCTCACTTAATTTTCTATTTCTTCTTCTCTAGTTCCAAGGGTTTTTAAATTTCTTATTTCTTCTTTGCTAGATTATAAAAACCAGATAGTAGAAAACTTATCTTAGTTGTTGACTATTGCATGACACACAGTAAACAAATATTTTTGTTTAATTATTGAATGAGACTTAGAAATAAATGTGTTATCTATGATCCATGCTCTGATAGAGGTACTAATAGAATGCTTTGGAACTTAAAGGAGGGGTATCTAAACTGGAGTTGGGTTTGAAGGAACAGATATTGTGGGGTGCACCTGTCTTTGAATACTCCAAACCCTCAATAAGAAGACAGATGAAGGTAGAAAGAAATGAAAATAGGCATGAGATGGAGCAGCTTTGTATTTTAGGAAAAGTTGGAAACAACTGAGGTGAGGGTGGAGGTCAAGTGGTCATATATTTGGTAACAAGAACAGATAGGAGCAGAGGGAGGAGAAGTGTTTGGAGGAAGGGTGAGGAGTAGGGAAGGATTGTGGAGTATAGGATGAAAGCTCTTAAAGGAAAAGGAAAACTTGGCAACAGTCATTGAAAGCCATTTAAGGGTTTGGTAACTGTCTGAGTGGGTCATTATCAGACTGACTCAGGGTGTTCAGTTACTAGGCAGTACCAGACTCCCGTGCCCAGCACAGGCCCTCACATATGGCAGGAACTGAATAAAGCATTGAATGAGAATTGGAGAGCTCTGTAGTTGCTGTGGAAACCACAGCCCAGATCTTCATGACACACATACCCTGAGTTTGTGTAACATTCTGTACATGACAGTAATGGTGGGTTCACTGTTTTAGAAACAATTCCTGAAACTTATTAACTAAAATCTTAAAAAAATGGGAAAGTTTCATCACTTATTTTTATAACTTTAAGCTGGAGGTGAATGTTTGTGTATATCTCTCAAAACTCTGAAATTGGAGTACTTTTTTCATCTTTTGCCTTAAATTTGAATGTATAGAATAACAGATGCTGATCTCAAAGGCCTGATGTGGGTTCCAACTGTAATCACACTCAGGAACAGACAAACAACATATTCTCAAGGTTTTTCTACTTTGTCTTTGGAGGCAATTCTAGAAGAAATAGATGGTTTGCTCTCTAGTCTAAATCATAAATAGCCAGCATTCCAAAGTGGTAGGTCAATCACATGGGTTGGGACCCAATTAATCCTTTGTGATAACTTTATCTACTTGGTCTATAACCAAGACTGTTGGCAGGGAAAGCATCTCTGAATTTCTTTCCAAATATAAATTTGGCAGATTTCATGTACTTTCTCTTCACTTATATATAATTTTATCCTCAAAGAAAAGAAAGATCTTAGAACTTGTATTCTTTCATATGAAAAACTGTCCCTGCTTCCCTAAACTCAAATTTTCATAACATTAAATATTAGAATGTTTTTAAGTTATGTACAGAGTCATTTCTAGAACTGTGAAGTTAAGGCATTAATTCTCATAGAAATCTCTATTATATCATACTTTAATGTATGATATAATCATACCAGGTAACACTATAGTACTCTTAATTTTAAGTTTAAAAGAAAATTGATTCTACCTTTCTATCTATCAGTCAAAGTAAATATAAATCTTTGTTCCAAATCCTCAGTGATCTCAGTTACACTGTTTTTTTTTTTGTTTGTTTGTTTTTTTTATCTGTGCTGTGAGAACTGTTTGGTGAGTTAATGCAATTTGCCATTGGTCTGCTCTTGAAATCTATGGGCCAATCAAATTCTTGTGAAATAAGGAAAATGTTGTTATACCAACTTCATTCTTAAGTATATATATATATATATATATATATATATATATATATATATATATATATGTTTGTTTTGTTTTGTAGAGCCTGAATAAGAAAGGTTGTTGATGCAGCAGAATAGCACTTTGAAATATTACTGGATGTGTTTTTTCCTTCTTAGCAATTTCCCTTTACACTCAGCCTGAGAGAAACACACAACTTAAAGAGAGAACACAAAGGAGCAGATGTGAACAGAAGCAGATTCTTTGCTCTGAGTTTTCAAGAGGGTCTTCAAGATCAGAGCTTTCAATTCTGAGAGCAAGATACTTGATAAAAATACAAGTTTTTGCTGTTATTTCTGTTTTTAATTCTAAAAGCATGAATATTATCAAAGCATAGCGGTCTCACGGAGTCAATACAATAGATCTAAGAGGAAGACTTCAGTTCACAGAGCAATTTCCTGCAATAAGAAGAGATGGAGGCATTTCTAGCATTCAAGAGAAGCCTGGCAGAGAAAAAAAGGGAGTCCCCATGTTCCTAAGTTCAGATCTGACTTAGTGATGCTGGTGATGGACAAAACACCAGAGAAGTTTGCAGATCTGCTGACAGAGGGGATTTTTGCCCCACTTCCTGTTTGGAAAAATACAGCTTCCCAGAGCAGCTTCAGCAGTGAGGACATGAGGCCACTAGTGGAGATTGTGTGGTACAGAGCAGGCCTGTAGCTATGAACTTTCCAAATTTTCTTGGGCACAGGTGGGAACTAGGTGCAGGTCAGAGGAGTTAAGAGCTGTGATGCACAAGTTATCCGAATGAGCAGAAATGAGAATGGGTGCTTAAATAGTGGTCACAGCAAGAAGAGAGGTCAGTGGGAGATGGGGTACATGTCTGGGAGAGGACAGAGGACCTCACAAAACACCCTCCAGTGATGTGTGAAGCCTGGCACTCAGGCTGAACTGCTAAATACTGGTTATTGAGAATTTGCCTAAAGATGTGACGTGTAACCTAAGGTGCCATGGGTACCATGAGCAGAAACAGGGGCTCAGGAGTTAAGTTCAGTCACAGATTAAAACCATTTATCTTTATTATATTGATTATTATACTTTTTTAATTTCTAGAGATCCTATTTGGTCTTTCTTAACAATTACTTTGAAAATTCCTGTAGCCTGCCCTTTTCAGATTTTGATGTTTTCAGTAGTTTTTTTAAAAGTAATGAAAGTTTTCGAGGGTGGGGATGGGAGAGAAAAAAAATTAAAGGAATAAAAATTTTCTTTTAATGATCTGAGTGTGGTGAATTCCAGATCTGAAAGTCCTGAGTCTCTTATTCTACTTGGTTCTGTGACTTGCTTCTCTATGTGTTCAGTGCATTGACCCTGAGCCTCTCAGACCACCTGAAAGAGGATTGATGAGGATCCCCTAAGCATATTAAGAAGTTCCCATACTCTGCAGGCTTCCTCCAGGACCTTGGATAGACCATCAGCCTGAGACCTCTTTAAACTCGATTTCTGGCAGTGATGCAAACTGGGAGCTGAATAATTTGGACTTCAAATATCAAATGTATAGTTCGATCTTTGCAGGAAGGTCCCCTTTCTTTTCCTTTCCTCAGGCCCTGTTCTGTCCTGAACTAAGGCAACTCTTTCTGTGGCCCTTAGAGAAAACCAGAGGGATGGCCTGTGTGCTAACAGGGGGTTCTCCATTATATATTCCAGATTTGGGGGGCCTTGGCACCTGATTTTCATCCTCTCACTATAGCAATCTGCTACAGGCACAGCTCAATTTTGCAGTCCAAAGAGGCAAATAAATACCTTTGGAACAAATACAGCTGCTGATGCTTGACCTACTTCTTTGCATTCTTATTTATTTTTGGTTTGGCCTGGTAACGCCTTACTATGTCTTGGTTTATTGATGTTCTTAATAAAGATGAAAGCATATTTTATTTCATATTTTTAGTAACGTTCAGTGGGAGGAGTAGCCTGAATAAATTATCTCAGCATTGCTGGGCAGTTGAGATCTACCTGAATACATACACGTTAACACTCATGGGAAAAGAAAAGCGTCTGAACCCTGGGTGGAATAAAGGCAACTGGTAGATTACTATCGATATTTCCCCCTTACATGCCTGGTAGTTTTTGCAAGCAAAGCAAATCAGTTGGGTAAGTTTGGGTACTTAAGAAAGCTCCATTTTCATAAGGGTAGCTCTATTTCATAAGTGAAGATATTCAAGAAGAAAGTGTGAGAAAATGTAATGGCATCATGTTAATTATAGATCTAAAGAGTTGTAAATTGTTGCTGCTTTACTTCTTCCTCCCCATTGGATCTTTGATGCTAAATAGAATCCAAAACACAGGTAGAAAGGAGATTAAAAATGATGTTATCAAGATATAACTATTTTTTAAAAAGTTAAAAAAATGCTAAAGGTTTTGACACTGAGATTGACACTGAGATATGAAATAGCTTTGTCATGAATTTTGCTCATGTTTCCTATAATGGATTTAACTCTTTTGTTTTTAATTGCTTTTGCTAATTATTTTCACTAATTTAATTTTGATTTTGCTAAGGATGCAAAATTAGTAGGAGACCAAACTCCTATTGGGAGACTTCTGAAAAGACATGTGCCTACCACACAACTCCCCAGAGCATGGGGGCTTTGGTTTCTTTGGTTCATGACATTTCTAGACTCTTTGTGGGAACTTGATCAACACTTGTTGGCTGTAGAAAATGGCCTGAGCCAGGTATAATCTAACCTATCAGGAAAGAATGTGACTGCAGTTGCCCTGAGGTCACATGAGTTTGGATGAAATGAACAACCTGAGTTGGTAGGTTGAGAGGGACGCAGCTGCATCCCGATTTTAAAGTTTGATAGTACAATCAGGGTGAGAAGGGGAGGCCTCACACAAAAGAAATAAAGTATTTGTAGACAGGAAGGGAGGTAGCTAATTTCACCTAGGACAAGGTGGGATTTTCTTGGTTTGGTCTATTCACCAGCGTCATGTGTTTGAATGAATTGTCTGAGGAAGAAAAGTGGAGCTCCCGTGGGAATGGAGATGGAGACCCCACCAGTCAGTCTTACCCCTGCCTCCTGCCACAGTAGCCTCAGTGATGCTCAGAGCACCTCCATGCACCCATGGGCACAGATGGCCTGCAGCTTTCATTAGCCCTGTGAACAACTGAGTAGGACCATATTGGGGACAGTGAGAAGCAATGGAAAGGGAAGGCCTTCCATCACTAAGAGCATATGTCTAAATGAAATAATGAGGGAGAGGAGTCATACTGATTTCTCATTGAAGAGATGATGCGACATTCCTATAACCTTATAGAATATTTCAAAAACAATGGGCAAGCTCAGAACATCAGCTAAGAGATGTTGCAGTGGTCCAAGCATGAGCTGAGAGGGACTTAACTTGAATGTTCATACAAATTGTCTAGGTAACTTCTTCAGAATTCAGATTCCCAAAACTCACTGCTAGAATCAACTGGCTTGAGATAGGGTTTGGAAATCTGAATTTCAACACACATCTCAATACAGGATAGAATTCAGAAAAATACTGTTATAAGCAAATATTTCTCAACTCTGTTTTCCTCTTTGTCATCTTATTGATGTATCAGTAATAAAGAGGAAAGTATAAAAGGAACACCATATTAAATGGAAGACACTAGGGGAATATACAAATGAAATAGAGGTTTGAATGTCTGTTTGAAATGTGAAGGACACTTTACGCAGGATGTGTTGATCACCTAGCCATAAGGTCAAGCGTGTCACATTGAGATTCCATGATGAATCTGGTGCACTGCGCCACCATATGGCTGCTCCACTCCAGCTGTGCTTCTATGACCATGGGCTTGGTGGATAGCTGAGGACTAACTAGTTTGTCTCTAAACCCCAGATTTTCAAAGATCCAACACATTTCTCTCAACCCGAAGCACCTGCCCCTTATCCATCTCTAAGAAACATCAAAGACAATGTGGACTTCCAGTTGCTTCCTGGACTAATGGGAACCTGTGGGAGCAGAACATCTCCCCCAGGAAAGACACCTGTCTGCTCCCTTATGTGCTTTCAGGGAGGGTTTTGTGAGGGCAAAGTTTCAATAAGTTGAATGAGGGTTGAGCACCTTTTCTGAAAGACCTCTCAGTTACTGCAATGTTCAAACTCCAAGCTGTGCCTATTCATGAGAAGCTTCCCCAACGTGCTTGTAGATCTCCACCACCCACTCCTGCAGCACAGAGCACCTGTAATAGCTCTGTGTACCTGGTTTGGGTAATACCAGTTGTGCCAAGCTAGGTAATGAATTGGAGGATTTTTAAAGGACCAATTGATCACAGATTCAGTGAAAAAAGAGATGAGGGAAGATGCCAGAAAGTAGAGAAATAGCTCTGAATATGTAACTGGTAAGCCAGTGACAGAACAGAATCTTTTTTTGGTACAAAAATATGATCATTTTGAAAATGTTGATATAATGTGGATAATGTTTATCAATATCATTAAGCAGGAAAAAAACCTCTGAAAATACCACATTTTGTGTAGGCTATGGTTGCAACTATATGAAAATTGCATGGACATGTAAGCAGGAGTGGGGGGAAACATGAAATCAAATCTTTGTTAGAGCATCAGAGTCACTGAATATGTTAAACATTCTATCACTTGTGGTGAAGTCAGTTATAAAATAAAGAATAAAATGGAGAATTGCCACTTGGAAATTAATTTCCCCATTTTCTGTGTTAATTTTCTTTTTCTTCTTCCCCTGCTAAGAGTGCAAACCTTCTACAGGGTGCTTAACAAGTTTGGGGAAATGCTGTGATGTTTTCTTCCTCATCAAAAAAGAAAAGAAAAATAAAGAAGCAATATCTGTTGTAGTTTTGTGACTTTCATTCAGCGCAGAGAGGAAAAGCCTCTCTGTGACCCAGGCCACATCCACATGGGCAATGAACATGAGAAATAACACTCTGCTGCCTCCTGGCCCATGAACAAGACAATGAAACAATTTTCTGAAAACTGATGTTTGGCACCTAGGCAACCACACATTGGAATCTTTAGTCATTATAACACAGAATAAAAATAAGATTTACAAATACATATTTTTAGGCTGAGCATACCAAAGACCAGGAATGTTATTCCTCTAGGCCCTGTACTATTCTTACCATTCTGTGTAACCCCCCAAAAGGTGAATCATTTTGTAATAAATAACTTTAATAATATGTGATGAAAAAATGCATGCACTAAGTGGTCTAACATTTTTATTCAAAAACATATACTGCATGCCTACTATATGCCAGGCATGGGGGATATAGTGGTAAAGAATCCTGGTCCTCATAGAGTTTATATTCTGATGGAAGACAAGCAATATAGAAGACAGATGGGAATATGTTGTGTTCCATAAGGAGGAAAACAAAAGATAGAGGGGACTTGTGGAGGCAAGGGGGCTAACTCATGGGGCAGGTGACATTTGAGAAGTGTTTGAAAGAGGGTGACTGCTGGACAGTATTTCTGGGGTTGAACACTCCATCCAGAGGGACTAGCCACAAAGCCCTGGGGTGAGAGTGTGTCTGTGGACTAGAGGATGAGCAAGGTGAGGCATGCAGGAGCTGTGTTGTTGCTCTCAGGGGCTGGGGAAAGATTAAGATAAGGCTCACTTTCACATGAGTGAACAATGTTGAACTTGCCCTGAGCCCGGAGCTTCAGGAAACAATGGCAGTTAAGCAATCTCTTACCTCTTCTATGTCTCTGGAAATGGTTACTGAAAGGACTACTCTCCTTCATATGACCTAGACAGGACTCACAGATGATACCTCATTGACAGAGTACAGATGGAGTACAGGTGGAGTACGCATTACTACAACATCTCATAAAAGATTACCTGTATACTGTCCCTCCAAATGTCCCTCTACACATTCCATATTCTTGACTGACCTAGACCTTGATGCCCCCAATGACAGACATAATCCCCAGGGGGCAACTGTTCCCCTATACTGTGGCCTCTTCCCTTGGGGTGGGCTCTTCCTCTTGGAGGAAACCAGCTCTGCACATACCCAGAGATTTGGATGTGGGTGCTGTGCCGATTGCAATTTGGTGAATGGTGCTGATTTCCTTCCCTGCTCATTTTTGTCTTTGAGAGGGAATTAGATATATTATAAACCTGCTCGAGGAATTTTTTTCTCTTTCACAAACACATATTTGCCAACAAGTCCTCTCTAATTTTAAAAGTAATTCTCTAGGGTTGAAGTTGCTTTCATGCAGGCTTGGAGAACAGAGACAGTCATAATTCAAATTTAATTACTAAATGCTAAAGTTATACTCTGTGAGAATTAAATTGGGAGTTAGAGGAAATAGCTCATCAATAGACTCCTTTGGGCAATGTTCACTACTGAGAAAATAAGTTTTTCTTCTACTTTGCCAGACAGTGTCATTGATCCAATAAACAGCCAATTAAGTTTAATTAGTTTATTTTCATTTATTGGGACATTTATAATGTGGGATATTTTACTATATTGGTCTTAAGTATAAATAAATAAACTATAAAATCAAAAATCTATTTAATTTATTTTTGCTGATAAAATTGTCTTTACCAATAGAAAACCAAAAAATATTACCTGCTTGTTCCTAAATTATGTATACAATACTACTAAGTAGAGTTTTGGAAATCAGTTATACTTGAAATGGTTAGAAGGCGACTATTAATCATTCACACTATAGTATGAATTAGGGTCTGCAGCCTGCTTGGCTTTCACTTGGATGAAATCATTATCAGTGAGGAAATGGGATTTTGAGACAATTCCAAGTGAAGGGGAGAACAGGAGTGCAGAGAGTACAGATATGGATGAGATGCTGTTAGGTAGTAGAGATTTTGAGTGGTGAGAGAATAACACAAAAGTTACAGATTCGGAACAGGAGATGAGATGGACACAAAAGGTAGATAAGAATAATTTGGTAATGTTCCTGTCTCAATCCTCAAGCTTTCATGTTTGCGAAGTAACTAAATTATAGACTATATCTGATAAGGGTCTTTCTTTCAAAGATGGACTTTGTGGAAATGTAGAAACTCACTTTGAGAATTCAGCACAACTCATGGGTTGTGAAATGAGCAGGGAAATAAAGAGGAAGTTGTGTGGACCCAGGTGATGATGTTATAAAAAAGGAGGATCTCCATGAGCACTGGATATTTTCCTAACCATTTCCCAAATGCTAATATTGGTAGACACCAGGACAGGACTCCAGATGGAGGCCCACACATCATATGCTCAGATATTCAAGACTTGTCAGTTAGGCTGGTTAACTGTTAAATAAATATGTTCTATCCTAACAAATACACCTTCACAAACATTTGGAATATTAAGCTCAATTTTCGAATCTGAAAGTGCAGAAATAGGAGGTTCCTAGTCATCAATCAGTAGTCCAACCCCATCTCTAGCCACCCTACACTAGGGACCTTGTGAAGATTGTGTACCTTCTCACACTAAATATCTGCTATCTGTTCATATCCCATGTCCACAGCCCCTCTCCACCAAACCCTTCTTGGGCTTCTGAGCTCTCACACTGTTCATAGTCTGCCTCTACGAGAAAGCCCATGCTGAAGAGCTGTGACATCAGGAATGTGGGCTTGGGGTCATGTAGACAGAGAATTCTAGGATCCTGGGCATCTGGATCATTGCCTAGAAGGGAGATTTTGGATTTCAGGTGGACAAACTCCTAGGCAGGTAGGGAGTGCAGCCCAGATTATGGCCAGAGGACAGCCAGAAAAGACTCTAAAATTTTGTCTCCCACTTCCCAGGATCTAAGGTAAACACTATAGCAGGTTTAGTCCCACTTGTGCCTCCAATGCAAGTGTGGTATGTTTGTTTTATGTTAACAGTTGTTTAATAAATAGCTTTGATTTTATACATGTAGCTCTTGAAATATGCTCAATCTTCACTCTCTAATATCTTGAGTTAGAAGAGGAAGGATAGAAACCAAATGGTGGTAGAGCTCAGATATGCTCTTTGTCCACTCCTAGTTGGGGTTCTCTTTCCATTAGCACACCAATTTTCTCCCCTGACTTCTTAATATTTGATTTTTGAGGGTCTTACCATAGTTAGCAATGCTACTAGAAGGTTTTTATGTTTTACCATGGAAACTCCATGTGCTAAGGGAACATTAAGGAATTAAAGTTTCAGAAATGATTTTATGAAGTTTCAGAAATGTTTGTTTCAAGAGATTTTGTTTTTTATTTCAAGGGAAAAAAAAACTTTGTCTTGGATTCAGGACAACTAGATAATATTCTAAGTAATGAAAAAAGAAAGCTGCTCACCATGGGCCCCTAAAGCAATCATTTTGTAGCAAAATAGACATTTCTAAAGTACTCAATGAGTTTAATTTGCTAAATAGCAATTATCTATGATTTAAATAGAAGTTCATTTGAAGAACTGAACAGAATAACACTGTTTATCTCCAGCATAATCTGAGTAATTGACTACTCTCAAACTTCGATGGAGAGAGAGGGAGCAACCATCTGTTTCATAGAAAGATAATTTTGGGGAGGAAGAACAGTAAAGGAAGAACGATCTGGGGTCTGGAACCTGTCAACACCCACAAAACGGGTATAGGCTCTATACACAGACATTAATTTACATTTTGAACATCCATCTCTCTTCATTTCTCCCATGGGTTAGCGAGGGTGCCAACCATTTCTCTTTGCATTTAATTTCCATGTTAGAAAATTTTCTGCTTTTTCTCAGGTGTTCTGGAAAGAATTTTTGTAAAAGTCAAAGTAGCCCTAATAAGTGAAATTGTTTGGAGTCATCACTTAATCCAGAATTGCCCAAACATACTCCCCCCCCCCGCCCCAAGCCATGTTGTAGACCAAGCCCATGCAGGACTAAATGTGGGTTCCTGGTTTTTTGGTGGGATGGTTCCCAAAGATTTTGTGTGGGAGACTGTTTCTTATCTATTTACTGCAGTTATGTTTAAAGTGATGGAATATACTTCACTGTACAGAGTATGTGCTGGGGATCTGTGACACCAGGAAGGTGGGTTTGGGATCATGTGGGCAGAGAACTCTAGGACCCTGAGTACCCAGATCACTGGCTCATCCTTTGCTACATTCACACATGAATTTCAGGGAAGCACTGCAATATGTCCAACTGTTGTGCTTTTAATATGTGCAATTTAATGAGCTATCAGTGCACTTTTGTCTCCTGCCCTGTTGGAGCAAATGTAGCTGGTCCTGAACTTGACCTTGTTAGATTCTGCTGCATCTGCCAGTCTCTTCTCTGTATAGATTCCAGCGTCACCTCCACCCCATCTCATGAGCTCTCATTGCCAATGAGACTGGGATGCATTCTCCTGGGTTGGAGCAGTCCTTTCACCTGCTGACTGGAACCTGACTTTGGGGTTGGATTTTTCCCCTCTGTTCTTAATTACTGATCAGTGATATTGCATACACACATTTTCCCCCTTCTTTAGCCTCCTATCAATTCACATCTATGTTGGAGAGGGGGGCTTTGCAAAGGCACTTTTAGAAAGCAAAACAAATCAAACTCTATTCATTACATCCATTTGACACTAAGTCCTACTCCCACTCTCTTCACTCCTGGTGATTTTATATTGGTTATTGATGTCCATTAGTGTATTTTTTGCTATGTTTTACCCATTTATTCCCCTAGTTTCCTTATATTATACGTATAGGTGAAATCACCCAATATTTATCTTTATTCCTTCCATTTTGTTGCAAATATCAAAACTTCATTTTTCTTTTTAGCTAAGTAGCATTCTATTATGTATGCACACCACATCTTCATCCAATCACTTATACTGATTTTCTACATCTTATGGCTTTCCATATCTTAGCTATTGTAAATAATGACCCCTGTGGTTCCTCTAACTCTTGGGGGTGATGATTTCACTGTCTTCTTGCTAGCAGCTGTGGGAGCGCTGGATCATACGGTGATTCTACTTTTAGTTTTCAAAATGGCTGCACCAATTTATATTCCCACCTACAGTATTCAAGGCTCCCAAGTTCTCCAGAGAGCAGAGTCTCCTGACCAGATGCTAATGGATTTGTGAGGTGAAGGGCCTTGGCTTTGTAGGTTCTTTAGAAACTTTTCTTGTTTCTCTCTCTGAAAATTCAGTAGCATCTCCCAGGGCTGTAGCAAGCACAGATATCTCCAGACTTTCCTGAGGGTCCCCTGGAGGAAAGCTTGTTCCTTGTTAAGAACTTCTATTTTTGGAGTAAGTGGCTTTAATTCCACCTCTCTGTCTTCAGCACTGACTCTTCCCAAGATGAGAAATGAAATTCACACACCAGCATCAGCGCTCATTGAAGAGATGCCTCTGCTGGCAGCAGGAGATGCTGTGTTCCGGTCTCACAGCCATGGGTGTCCCCTCAGAATAAAGGAGAACATAATCAAAGCTAACATTTATTGAGTGTTTACTATGTTCCAAGAAGCATTCCTGGCACGTTACCACATTTGCCCATTTAATCACCTCTAAACCTGTGAGAGTGCTATGCCTGCAGACTCAGCAGAAAATAAAATAGATTCAGAAAAGGAAATTTTGCCACTGCAGCAGCATGAGGGCCTTCTGCGACAACTAATCATTTTTCCCAGTTCAACTCTGGAGTCCTCTAAGATACTAGATTGTAGTGACATCAGCGGTTCCAATTATCCCCAATGCTGGAATATACCTGGTAAAGCTTGAGCTGCCAAAAAAGAATTGTTTTGAACAATTTTCATGGACTCAACCAATTAGCTGATAGGATCACACATCCCACATGCTCCTGCTGTGGAAGTCTAAGTCACCCCCACCTGGGGGTGCACAGAGCATGCTGGGAAAATGGAAATAGTTCAAAACCCATTTCTTAGACTCTGGTTCCTTAACACGGTCTCTCCTCAAAAGCCAGCAGTTTTGAAAGTTTTTCTAAATCAAAGGTACAGTCCCAGGGAAAAGGAAAGAATACGAATGTGAGTTCATGAATTTGAGTTAAGTCAATGACTTAAGAACTTGTGTCCATTTCAGGGGAAAGATTAAAGTTCAATGCTCATGGAAGAAAGCTTTGCTTCAGCTCCTGGCTTCAAATCAAAGAGAGCTGGCTCGAAAGCCGGTCTAATAACTCCATAACACTCTGAGCTGCGTTAAGGTTCACAAAGAGAAAAATTCTGACCTCTAGATTAATTACTCAAGCTGAATATCCTTAGAGGGTGCTGCTGGAGATTGATTTATGAACTAAAATGATTTGAACATGGGATGGGAAAAAGATAACTGGGAGACTGGGTCAGAGGTGTTAATTCTACAATAGAAGATGCTTGAGTGGCAAGAAGGAAGGAAAAATGGGAACAGAAAGAGGAATCAGTGAGAAACCTGAACTACACAGGGCTCAGGGGGAGTGTCTGTGACTGAATCTGCACAGAGCGACCTCCTGAGACCCCCCACTCACCCACCTCAACACAGATGGGGCGACCCTGGCATGTGTGTGATTAACAGACTGTGCAGAATTAGGCAGGCTATCACAGCGGTGAGAAAGGACTTAAGGAGTTTGAAGTTTAGCACATCTCACATCTGGTCCTTTGGCCAAAACAGTAGCTTTAGGATGTGCAAACACAAGCCCCTCTTTCCCCAAAGGCCCACACTAGGTGCAATGCCTACTTGTCACTCCAGTGAAATTTTTAATAATTTTTGAATGAGGGAACCTATATTTCCATTTTGCACTTGGATCCACAAATGATACAGCTGGCTCTGGCAAAAAATGCCCATGCTGTCCTAGTACCCTTTGTGATAAGTCATGTCCTCATCACTTCAGGACTCTGGCAGGACAGGGTGTTTAGGGGGGCAGGTTCAGAGAGTACTCGAGGATGTCTGTACACAAAACATTGTGCTAGAAGTTCTTAGAGGAAAATTAAGAGTTCTTTAATTCTAAGATCACATCAAACATTCATTAGTTTACAGGCAGTTTTTTTCTTTTTCCAGAGAAAAGGATATGCATTAGCTATAAACCTATAGTATCTGATTAACAGCAATTTAGCAAACATTATATTGTGAAAAAAAAAGGAGAACACATCATTTCTAAGAACAGCAGACATATACTTAATGAGTCTCATCACGGCTGACTGGAATTGGGAATCAAAAGGAAGCATTCACCTGCCCTGGTTGGTCACTCTCCATACCAGATAAGTTTCCGGGCTGTTTAAACTCAGCTATGTCTCAGTATATTCTCTAAAAGAGTGTATTTTCTTTTACATATGATAGGTTGACAAACGAAAACAACTCAAAACCCAGGCTGGGAGATCTAACTTTGATGATGCTGAAAATCAGTGAGAAGCCATTTGCAAAGGTTTCTCCCTGGCAGGATTTGTTTGTTCTATTTTTTTTTAATGCAGACCTAACAATTTTCACACCTTGAATCTTAAACCCAGCAGACAAGCAGACAGATGCATCTATATAACCAAGCAGCGCATGACGCTCCTTTTCCAGACACAAACTTTCCCTGCAGTAGAGTTTTGGTTGGCATCATCCCTCAAGCTGAAGCATCTTTTGCTGCTTGGGATTCTTGGCCTGACAAATCATGACCTGAGCAGAGGGAACCCTTCCTAGGGAGCCACATGGCCCCACAGACCCTGTCTCACAGGCTCAACCATCTTCTCACCGATGCCTGTCACCAAACTTGATCTGAAAAGAATCACCTCCTGCTTCCTCCAGGCTTCAGAGTAAATGGCAGCAAGTCTGAAAACTGCCTCAGCAACTTCTCTTGCCCTTAATCACCAAGAATGTGCGAGAATATAACCTGGACTGTGATGCAGCATCACAGGTGGTCTGATACTGTCTTGATTGCACTGTTAGGACAAGCTTTGCCAAGATCTGCCTTGTACATGGAGCAGAGCCAGGTGGGGAGTTGAGGGGATGAGGGAAGAACTGAAGACTAGTGGCCTGGGGTGAGTGGGGAGAGTGGAAAAACCTCCAGCAGTGAGGCCACTTGCCACCACCCTGCTCCCTGTAATCTGCTCATCTCATACGATTGCCTGGGATGGCACTGTGTCACATTGAGAGCTATCTTAACCACTTTCCTGTTGGATACATGCTGCCTAACACTCTTCAGGTCATGTGAGATGGCTCTTAAATACCTAAGAGTGTGAGGTAGTAATGGTCCACTCTGTATTTGGTTACTATCAAAGTGAGCCTAACTTTCTTGAGTCCATCTGAGGAGAAACTCTTAAATATAATGGTAACAAAAAACCAACAAATTATTGCTGTGACTGACTGTAGCTGCTTTTCAGCATTCCCATGTGGCTCCCATGTTTTACATCCAGTTTCTTAGCTTTACAGCAACACTACTGGATATTTATCATTACCCTAGCTTTCCAGAAGAAATAGAAAGTCAGCAAGTTCAGTTGTGAACCGGAGGGTGGAGGTGAGGTGGCACAGCTTGCTCTCCCTGCAGCCCTTCCTGCAGCAAGAATGCCCCAGTCTTTTGCAACCCTTTTCCCACTGGGAGCACCAAAGAGGAAAGAGCAGGCCTTTGGGGACATCGAGGAAAAGGGCCCAAGAACCAGGATGACATTGCTTGAATAAAAATTGCAAAATCTAGGGCAGATTCCATCTCCCAGATACGCTGTAAGCATTAGATTCTGGGACAGCCAGAGCACTCACTGGCTTGTGAAAAAGGGCAGTGACCATTTTTATTGGAAAAGTCCATAGGCAAAAAGGGAGAAGGAGGCAAGAAGTTCCCTGCAATAGAAGGAGGGATGAAAGGAGTTGGGGAAAAGCATTTCTAGAAAATTCACTTGGTAAGCCTGAATGAATTTAAGTAGTTCATCAGCTCTTGCAGTTGATGGGCCTGCAGGGTTCTGATGCTTCAAAAATATCTCCAGAAAAGGCCAGCGTTCAGGCTCTACCCAAGTATGCAGACTTGGTACCTTTGCTACCAAGACAGGTGGGAAGAATGAGTTAGAGGAAGGTAAAGGGACAGGCCATTCTCCCTGTCCCAGGGATGCTTAACCTCAGCCAGCACCAGGCCTGGTCATTACAAGGGTTGCATATTTGCAGCAGCTAATTTGTTTAGTCAAGACAAGTCAAATTTGGTTAAAAGAACTTTTTTTTGCATACCTACTGTGTGCAGTGAGGGATTCAAAGGTAATGCAGCCCAGTGGAATTTCTCTGACTTAACCCTCTGCAGCCTAACACTGTGTAAGTCCCTTTGTACTTAGCGTCTGTTCTGAGGAACTTTCGCTCTCCTGGACCAAAGGGCCTCACAAAGGGGTTTTCTATCTTTTTTTCATTAAACAGTGTTTTAAAACTGTGAAATGAAACAGCACAAAAACAGAGAAATACAAAGGAAATGATAACATGTGGGCACAGCCACTTAAGTAAGGAATGGAAAGCCACACTTTCTAGAATCCTGGCCTCTTCTTTTCTTGTCAGACCATCACAGACCTTTCTCTTTGAGTCACAGTGAACCTAGGCCTCTGACTCAGCATATCAAATTCCCCTTTCAGAAATCAACTGACCCTGATGAGAACTTCGTCTCCTGTCTATCCCCTGGTTACCCCCTGTCTACCCCTCACCTCACCACCCTCCAAACACCTGGTTTGTGGCCTGAGTCTCCAGACTGGCCAGGAAGCTGAGTGTCTGATCACCCATGAGGGAGTCACTGAAGAACCTCCATGTACGCAAGTCCCTCTGCATCTGCTATGAAACTATGTTCCTGTGCTTGCAGAGATACTTTAAAGTAGCAAAGGCTTGTTGAGGGGGTGGAAGCTCCACCTCTATCTCACAATTGCTGCCTGGCCAAGCGAGAAAAGTCCATGAACTTTATCAGGGTACATCATTTTAAGAATTGAGATTCAGCAGAAGAGGCTTTCCTTTAGTATATTTTTTACCCATCAGCTAAGAACCTCCTTCCCTAGGTCTTGGGAAGAGTTGTGGGTTGGGTATCTCAGGATTTCTCCAGAACCTTCTCACTCTGGCTTCATACCCATTTCCTCATACATCTTTCTCTGACATTTTCCTGTAATACTATATTCGATCCCAGCCACAAGCTCTGACTTTCCTGTAGACTTCAGTAACGAGAACTGATACTTTTGGAGGACTTACTGTGAACCAGATGCTGTGCTAACACCAACACTAACATTCCACACACTCATACAGATAGATCTGGGATGGATAAGCCTTTACCCCCATTTCAGGGACAAGGAAAATAGAGCCATGCTAACAGGATAGCCCAAGCCCAATTTGAACCTGGCCAGCTGGCCTACATGTGGGCAAGCTGGACCACTGTGTCATGTAGCTTTGGTGGTTTATCACAATCAAAGTCTGACCCTCCCACCATTGTTTCACCATTCTGCCCGACCAAGAGAGAAAAGTCTATTAGCATCATCGGTATATTTTTTAAGGACTGATATTCAGAAGAAGAGGTTTTCTTCTTGAGGTTTTGCTATATTTTTATCCATCAGTGAAGAATGACATAACTATGATCTCTCCTTATTTTCCCTTGGCTTCTAGGAGGCTCACAAAAATAACATTTTTATTAAGTGCTAATTATGATTGGCATAACTCCTTTTCCTTTTTCACTGCTCTGATCTTGTCTCTACGTGAATATACGTACACTGTAAGTATACACCATCTCAAACTTGTGATAAGGAAGGAAACAAGCAAATAGCAATCAATTTTTGCAGAAAGAAAAATACCTAATTGTCTTAAGCATCTGAATTACTTAAAAGCAACCTTGATGGTGTTGCTATGGACATTTGCCTTGTGGAGCCTTCTACTCCTGTTTGCCTTGGACAAGATGGATACACAGTGCTGTTCTCTACTGTTTGCCTTGGCAATGCCTCACAGATGGTCAGTGGGGCTGCCATGCATGGCAATACAGATTATGTACTGGACAGTTCCCAGAGGTTGCCAGTCATGCAGCCCTATGGAGTTGCTCAGGGTCAACCTGTAGCAGATCAAAGACTTCAAGTTGGCCTCTTACCACCCTGTATTTTCCACCAGCTAACTACTGACTAGGACTGGCACTGCCTGTGGAGCAGAGAGGTATGTCATTGCTCTGGCTTTGTTTCCCAGGCAAAGGTATTACTCACCGCTCTGGATTAAAATCTCAGGTGGTAAGGAGCTCCCCCCACCCCCCTCTGTTCAGTAGCAGGAGGCAGAGAGGCAGAGGGAGGGGGAGAATGGGCCCAGGGGGATTCTAAACTAAGCAAGTAATCAATCATCTCAGACCCTCCTAGGGGTTCTTCTGGCTGTATCTGGGTACTAATTGGAAACACTTGCCCCTTCAGAGTCTGAGTTCTACTCAAAAGGAAAGACCATTTCAGGTGGACTTGGGCATGTTGAAAAGGGATATGATGGCTTCTCAAGCAATTGACCATTTCTATGGCTCCTCCCCACAGGTTCTGACTTTGGGGGCTGGTATGTATGGCCCATCATGCTGGGCATCCCTCTGGAGACCCTCAGGCAGGGAGTAGATGTAATTTCACAAGTATGTAAAATGTGACTTTCATTTATTTATTTTTGTTTATTCTATTTCTCAGCTTTACTGAAATATAATTGACAAAATTGTAGAATATTTCAAGTATGTCTCTTGGTGATTTGATATATGTATATATTGTGAAAGGACTCCTCCCATCTAGTTATACATCCATCACCTGACATTTATTTTTGGTGAGAACATTTAAGTTCCACTTAGCAAAGTTAAATTACACAGTACAGTGCTATCAACCAGTCACCATATTTTATAGTAGGTTCTCAGACCTTGTTCATCTTATAAATGAACATTGGTACCCTTTCACTAGGCCCTCCCTATTTCCTCCATTCAGTAGCCCTGAAAATGACTTTTATACTCTGCTTTCCTGAGTTCAATTGTTTTTTTTAGATTCTTCATGTAAGTAATACCATGCAGTGTTTGTCTTTTCTTGTATTTGTATATCTGGCTTTCTTCACTTAGCATAGTGCCTCCAAGTTCATTCATGTTGTTACAAGTGGAAGGACGGAATGTCTTCTTTCTCAAGGTTGGATAATATTCCTTTGTATATATTTATGCATATATGTAAATATGTATTTACATATCTCTGTCTACTTACTCTGTCTATCCGTCTATCTTATATAACCTCCCTTTTTCTTAAATTTCCCCCTTACCCCAAGTGCCCCCCCTTCTCTATCCAATTTATCTTTTTTATCCTACATCCACTGATGGACACTTAGGTTGTTTATCTTTACTTCTGAATAGCTTCACTTGCCAAATAATATTGTGATGAAAAAGTAATGCAGAAATCTCTTTGTTAACCTGATTTCATTTTCTTGTGATAAATACCCAGAGGTGGGATTGCTGAATCATATCGTAACTTATTTTTAATTTGCCCAGGAATCTCCATGTTGTTTTCCATAGTAACTTCACCAATTTTCATTCCCACCAAAAATGGGAAAGGGTTTCCTTTCCTTATCTATGTATGGTTGACCCTTAAGCAGCAAAGGGGTTAAGAGTGCAAACCTCCACGTAGTACAGAATCCCTGTATGTATTTTTATTCTTCTCAAACATAACTACCAATCATCCCTTAGCATCCCTGGGGGATTAGTTTCAGGACCCCACCCACCCCACATCAAAGTGCAAGGATTTTCAAGTGCCATATTGTCAGCTCTCTGTATTCACTGGTTCTAACTTTGGTGGATGTGTGAATCTGTGAATACTGAGCTGGCAGATAAGGAAGGCAAACTGTTTATTGAAAAATATTCATGTGCCACCTGCAAAGTTCAAACCCAGTTGTTCAAGGGTCAACTGTGTAATTTACCTCATGTATAACACATGTTTAACTACTTATATATATGAAATAATAAAGATATATTTATATGTGTGTACACACTCACATTGACCTCTATGAAATGGGAAAACAGGAAGGGTAGAATGATTTCTGCTTGATCACATAGTACCAGGCCCAACAGTCTTGCTGAGGTCATAATTAACAGCATAGAGAAGGCTTGTTAGGAAAGGCTATAAAGGTAAAATGACCCAAACTAAGAAAAACTATTTTAAATTGGCTCTGGCTTAGAGAAACATGGGCCTGAGTTCTATCACTTGCCACACACACTGAACCCTAATCTGGGTTTTAGTATCTGCGCTCAGACAAGGCACTTAACTTCTTCAAATCTCAGTTTCTGCATCTGTAAAATAGGAAACTGGAGATGCTAACAATCACAATGTGCACATTATGTGATTGTGTTGATTTAGAGAGATAATGTATATAAAACACCAAAGCAAAGAGGGGAGGGAAAGACCTCAAGTATTTAACTGAGAGAGCAAAAGAGAGAGAGTTTCTCTACTTTTCTTTTTATTCTAATCCCTTTTGACCAATTTTAACAGACAACCTATAGCAGATAGTTTATGGATTGACTCAGCAAATCATTGATCTAACTTCTCTACTGAACCTCTGAAAGAGATCATCATCATCCTGGGGCTTGATCTTGTCTAATAACTTAACTTAAGTCTTTATTCTTCTCATTCTTCATTAATGTGAACATTTACACTCAACAATTTTATTTAAATTTTTTCCCCTGTACTGTTAAGATATACCCATTTTGTGTGTGTGTGTGTGTGTGTGTGTATGTGGGACACAGATCCTACAGGTCTGATAGAAATTCAGCCTTCACATTAAGCCATCACAATCTAAATATAAATAAAATAGATTTTGCTCTTTCTTAGTTCATGATAGCCATGCTTTCAAAGATAGTTTAAAGAAAAGGACAGAGGAGGAAAGGTGCATAAGCAACAGGCAGCTATGTGTACTTTTGTTTCTGGCCTACTCACAGTCTTCATCACCCCCCAAAGCCCTTTCATTTCTGATCCCCACCCTTTGGGAGGAGAGAGAGTATGTGTATATGTGGTGGAGAGTGAAGATAAGGAGGGGGCACTCAACCAACTGTTTCCAGAACTGTTATTGCCTTCTCTGCTCAAAGACTATTCCATTGGGACTTGGAGATTTGAGTTCAAAAATAGACTTTAATCCATTGGGCATCGGCTATTCAGTCGTAACTGTCCCCACAGTGACCAGTGTCTTACAGTGGTCAGAGGAACGCAGTGTGGTGTCACGGATTTGGGCTACAATCCCCACAAAGTGACTATCTTCTGTTGCATGAACCTGCAGGAACCTTTAGTGCAGGGAGATGGTCAGACAGTGCAGTACAATTCTGTCTTCCTAGAGGCTCCTCCCCCATTTTCATGTTTCAACCTTTTGCAAGAAGGAAAAAAAAAGGGTGTCTTATTTGAATTATTCATACCACTTTCTGTTCTGCCAATTCCAGCGTGCATTTGAATCATTAATATGTCATGACTTTCCTTCAGAAAAATATCTCTCAGATTTTTTTAAAATTGTGAAGCACCACAAAAAGGCATCATGATTCATTAACAAGGACATTATTTTTGTATTTTCAGTTCCCTATTTCAGTCATCTTAGCAGTTTTAGAAGCACTGCATGTTCGGTTAGGAAGGGATGGGAGATGGGGCCTATTCAGGGATGGTTGTGATGAGCCTTCCTGGCATGTGAAGGCTCTAGGGAATGAGACTGCAGGGGTTTGACAGTGGTGAAGCAGCACCATGCCATTAACATCGCACATCATTTCCATAGTCTTCTGTCAAGGTATAAAGATGCATCATTTAGTGGCCCAGTCTTGCTCCCACCACCAGTCATTCCTTCATCAACTATCTCAGTTCCTTTTTCTTCCATGCTGTTCTGCCCAGCCGGGAGCAGAGAGCAGGGTAGACCAGGTCTAGCTTTACAGAGTACTTTACCAAGATCAGCTGATGACCATAGCAGATTCCTAACCCCAGCCCAAAGCCTTGAGGTCATGATGACAAGATGTACAATCAAAATATGGAACTGTTGAGTGGATAGACAAGGATATAGGAAAAACAAGGTACGGGAAAAAACTGATATGCAGATAAACAATTTTGAATGTATGAACTTGGGGTGTAGGTGGGGTGACTGGGGGCTTCCATTTGGAAGTAGTCAGCACATGGATGGGTTTAAAGCTATGAGACAGGATTAGCTCTTCAAGAGGATGAGTGTAGACAGACATGAATATAAGCCCTATGATGTCACTGGGGCAGAGAGAAGAACTCACCATGCTTATAGGAGCAGGATGTCCTAGAAGTAAGTGAAGACAGGGCCTCATTTCCTCATTTCCTATTTCAGGCATTCTCTAACTTAATATGCATGAGAATAATGGACTAGGCTCAATGTATGGATTTATAGTTTTAATTGTACAATTGGAGAGATTTTCAACAGTTATTTTTAACGCCGATATTTTTTACTTTGCTCATTTACCTGAGAATCTGGTCCCTATTCTTCCACGTTTGATTTGGAAGCAAGTCCATGATGATGTTGTCTCCTGGGCATCATCTGGGCACTATGAAGAAGCCAGTATCAGCTTTTTCAAGGAATTGGAAAGAACGTCAGTATCAGGAGCTTCAGTTTTATGAAACAATGGACACACCTCCCATCCTGTAGGCAGAACCAGCGATAACATTTTCTCCATGCTGACAGGTGGCCTGTGGCCCTGTCTGGGTGACTGATTGTGGGAGGAATGGGTGGCACCAGTCCAGGAACAGTGAGGGGTCCAATCAGGGGCATTGGCCCAGCGGCTGCTGGACCTGCCAGGACAATGCTGGCAGCAGAGGGATTTAGATGGGCCCCTGGGAGATTTGGAGCTGTCCAAAAGTGAAGGGTTTTATGCCGACAAGGACATCCCAACTCTATGCATCTGTCCTAGGTTCTGGCTTCTGTTTCTGGGAGAACAAACCCATTACCATGGTAACTACATCCACACAGGCGCTTCTGAATTCCCTGAACTCTTCCAGCCGCTTCTCCCCGACAGACAGCACTATTAATTTAAAGTCAGATCTCACAATTAACTCATCTTCAGGAGGCTAATATCTCTTTTAATCCCCACTGTGGTACTTATGACTGGATGGTTCCAGTCCCTCAGCCCTGTTTCCTGAAGAGTTAAATGACATTCAAGCAGTAGGAAACTTCTGCCAATAAAATAAAAATTTAAGCCGGTTGCCTTTTATTATCACCTAAATTATTCTCTCCACTTGACATGGATTTATTGGTCAGTTTAGACCCTGTGACAGATTTGGTTGTAACCACATGGAGCGTGACTAACAGCCTCATGATGGTCTGTGAACAGAGCATGATGTGCCTGGACATTATCACCATCTAATAATATCTGTGGGTTAATTACATAAAGGCTAATGTAAATGCACACCATGGTGATGGCCATGCACAAGTGCAGGAAGCCATAAATGTGCCGGGCAGCTGCCTGGTGGTTGGTGGGTGGAACTGGGTGGTGAGGGTCAGGGACCTCAGGTCTTGGGGGTTGTGGGTGCCTGTCAGGGGGGCTGTGTTTCAGTAAGATACTGTCTTGATGAGACTGGCCACTTGCATCTTTTCCTTGAGATTGCATATCTCTTTGAAGTTTATTTTAGCCAAAATAATTGATGCGGTGTTTTTGCCCTTTAAACAGGTGAAGGTCCGCAGGAGTACACTGCACATGCACTGAGTGACACACCTTCTGAATACTTGCCATCCTGTCCCTGATGCTAGAAGCTGTGTGATGGGCAGTGGACAAGCTTTCCTGAGCTTCAGCCACTTCATCTGTAAAATGGAGACAGGGCCTTGGATTGAAGACTTGAACAACAGTGAAAGTAGTTTTATGCTGAATGTTTTATGCTTGATTTCCATGCAAGTAGAAATGATTATTGTTCCCACCTAAAGCATGAAGAAACTGTGGCTCAGAGCACTGATGACAGGCTCAAGGTCACACAGCTGAGGGCTGGTAGAGTCTTCTTTGGGGCCAGAACAGCCTCTCCCCTGACAGCATTGCCCTGAACCTCCTAATCCATAAGGACAGTTACTGGGGAGCAGGTACAGAGGGGACAGTTGGGTGGAGGCTGGGCTGGGCCCATGTTCTGGTCAGCACTGTTACTGCCACTGATGGGTAACAAATCATATGTTATTTGGAATGCATACAGGTTGTCTTTGCATGATTTATGAGGATATTTGGTACTTAAAATAAAGTCATAGACCATGTTGTAAAGCAGTTTCATTTTTCAAGGAGGCAGTAATTAAAATGAAAGTGTCCTGTCACTCCTTCCATGGCCATTCCTGATCCATATGGGCTTTCACTTCCTTCTACCCCAGAGAGATACCCGCCTACACTCAGGCCCTCCTGTCACTCTCTTCCACCTATCACACAGACAAGAGTCCCCAGACCCCAGGTACAGATACACACAAGCCTCTGCACCCAGGGGAGGATGTGAGGGTATGACAATCATCCAGTGGTATTTGTAAATGGGAGAAATATAGACCATGAGCTATTAGAATTAAAGCAACTTTGAAGATAACTGGGGTCAACCACCTCATGTTGTTGATGAGGAAACTGGGGAGATCCAGCAGGTTTGGTGGGTTTCAGGGACAAATGGGAAATAAAACAGGGCCCACCCTGGGGTGGAGCAATGAACTGAGAAAAAGGTGAAGGGAGAGAGGCTGGGGGTTGGGGGGAACACAAGCCAGGGTGCAAAGGAGGTTCATTCCTTTCTAATGTCAGAATCCACTAACCTAGGTGGCACCTTGGCAGCTGGATGGGACTTTCTGACATCTTTATGTCTTTACATGTGAATGTCCTCCTAACCATTATGTCAGCAATTTAAGGAGCAAAATCATATAATTTAAGAAAGATAAAGGCAGGAGATAGTGACCGACATGAAATCTTAAAGAACAGATTCCCATGGACATTCAATATTGTATTTGAGACTTCATTAGCAAAATCGAAGCTGCGATTCTTAAATTGATCACATTGATAGAAGTGGAAATTAATGATCGTTAGAAGCAGTTCATTATAAACAACTCCTGGCCCTTGCTACTCTAACTACCATCTCATCTCTCTTGAGGATCCTCATTCTTGTGCCTTGGGTTCTATCTCAGATACCATGTCCTCAAAGATCCCTGGCAGCCAGGGCACTCACCACTTCCGCTGCAGAGGTCTGGTTTGTGCATCTCCCTTCTTTCTCCCTATTCTTGTCCCCTCCACTCTCCTGGTCCAGGACCCCCGGATTAACCTGGCAGAACAACACCCAGTGAAGCCAGAGCACATTTATCGCTGACTTTAGAAAAGCTGATTTTCAAACACCTCATCATTATAGGTTATAGTATTAGATTTATTTATTTTTAAGTTTACAGACTTAACAGGATGATTGCATTAGAGGTGTTCAATATTGCCAATAAATGCGTTAGCAAAAGATAATAAATGAATAAATGCAAATATAATTTTTCTTCCAATAATGCTCAAAAATATACTAGGACTCCTATGTGATGATTTTAATGAAGATGGCAGCCTGGATATTGAATCAAGTATTTGTATTAAGCAAATATGGGCCAAAAAGAGATGCTACAAAAGCACCCTTAACCTAGTCTTTTAAAGTTAATTTGTAACAAGTATCCTTTTGCTATAATTGTGGTAATATTTTGAGTAGTTCAACAATAAAATGCTTTAGGCATTCAAATTTACTTTATGGCAGAGTTGTGCTTTTTAAAAATAGAAGTTTGCTTACTAAAAAGTAATAGGAAATGATAAGAAAATTTGGATCTAATGCTTTCATAATTTTGCAAGATGTCTTTTATCTTGCAATTACTCTGTCTAGAGGTCCTAATGCAAACTGTTAAATCTCTAGTGCACTTAGGGTAACAAAACTACATTTTGCCCTGGTTAAGGCAAGAACCAAACAACTATATTCCTAGTGATAATGGGAGGATGCTGGTATTTCTTTCTTACAAATGGGGAAGTGAAGGCCATGGGCTTTGTTATAAAGGCTTCTAGGAATTCGGCTTCCTGCATTGTTCACCTATGGGAGACTCAAATATAAGCTGACATTTCTGGATTTACCTGATACACTCTATTAAAATAGTCTTCCTATTGTTTTCTTTAAAATGTTTCAGTCACCTATATTGCAAAAGTAGCTCGTATTTGTTGCAACAATTCAAAGGTGAAATAGCTATATAAAATTCAGTCTTTGCTTCCTGCTTTTATTATAGTCTTCACATCATCAATGCTAAATATTAAGTTATATCCCATATTTTCTCTGTTGTTGCCTATATTTTATCATCAGTGATCACCTATCACCTACACATGTTAATAGTAAATATAATAATAATAATAATAACAATAACAAATAATATATACTTAGGATATTTTAGGTATTCTTAAAGGATTCAAAGTATGTTATAACTGTATATGGTAACACAAGCATTGGTACCATTTTAGAGATTCAGGAGGTCAGGCACAGAGAAATCAAGAAATATGCCAAAGGTCACACAGCTAGTGTATGGCAGACATGACATTCAAATGCAGCTGTCTTGATTCTCATTTCTTTCACACTTAGCTTTTTCTGGTTGGTTTATGGAAAGGGAATTACACTATGTGTTTCCTAGAGCTGTTTTTGCATTCCTAACAAATATCATTGATCTCTTTCCAGTAGAATGAAAGTAGATTTAAGATATTTTTGTGGACAGTGGTGTTGCTTTCCATCATTTAAATGTATTATACTTTGTCCAATTATTCTGCTGTGATGAGCATGTTGACTGTTTCTTTTTTTGCCATTGCAAACAATAGATCGTCTTGCACACAATGCACTAGCACTTTTATTTTTCTCAGAATTGGGCTTTGGGGCAGGGTGTTAAAGAATATGCACATTTTAAATCCAAATAAACACTACCTGTTTTCCTTCCCCACAGGTTATAAAGATTTGTAGTGAACCAAGAGTGAGTCAAAGTAATTGCTTCCCAGACTCACTCTAGGGTTTCCTCCCTAGCTAATACTTTGAATGAAAGTAATTTTGTAAATAGGCAATTTTACAAAAAATCTGTTACTTTAGAGTTTTGATATGATGTCCACTCCTAAGAAAACATTTGAGGAGTTTTGCAAGACACAAAATGATTACATAAACATAAGTGAAACAAATGGTGGAATTATAAATGACAATGGAATTTCTTCCTTTTTCCTGATTTCAAGTGTATAGATTTGCATCTCTGCCATAATGTTTATTTCTTATTATTCATTCTCTTTCTTGACTATCATGCTTCAGGGAGGCCCAAGGGGGAATAGGCCACCATCTGTCATGCATAGTTCATATTAGATGATCTCTCAAAGTCCCTTTCAGCTCATGGATTCTTTAAGAACAAGATATTTTTAAGAAATCAAGCCATAAACTCCTGGATGCTGGATTGTGGTTTTATAGGGTGTATGCGTGATTCTATAAAAAAAGTTGTAGCCATGCTACTAAAACAAGTAGAGTATATCCATGTCTGGGGAAAATAAAATTTCTGGAAATATGGCAACAGCCAGACTATCTGGAGGTTGTATATTCAAGGTTGTTATAGGTGACCAAGGATGCTTGGAGTGTCTCTACTTCGGTTCTGTTCTTTTGACTCAAAGTATACATTAAATACAAATATTTTAATCAGGACTTTTACACTGGTGAATTCTCACTGAGGAAATTCTTCCTGAAATAGATCACTGTACATCCCTAACAAATTTTCCATGTGATAGTCACATCATATCTATTTTGTTCAGTTAAAATCTTTACTGAAACTGTTTTCATTGAATTCAGTTCTTATCCATTTAAATTGAATATATTTTATTCATCAATTAATTTTCTATGTAAAATTCTATCTTGTTTTATTTATATTTTTGATGTCCATCACTGGTGTTAATTATATATATGTATACTTAATTTTTAATTTACATATATATTTAAGTTCATGTTTTAAGTCTACTTTCACAGGTCTAGATTTTGTGATGAAGATTTGCTTTTTTTGTCATTTTTTTCTATGTTAATCTTCCATGTTCAGTTTTGTGTTGACCCTTCAACCATCAGTATTCATTGTTAATTTGAGTAAAAGAAGGGAGGTAGTAATTACTTCTGTGCCAGTGTCTACAATAATACTGTGAGCTACGGCTGATTGAACAGTTATTATGTCCAAATGCGGTGTAACTGTGTTATAGGTCATATCCCATTCACCTGGTGAACTAGTGAAAATGTCCTCATTTTAAGGAATCAAAATCTGGGGATGAAAGATGTAAAAACTTGCTGTAACGTATGAGCAAGTGGGAGAGACAGACTCTAAAGGGACTTGCCTGGCCACAGGTCCTGCTCTTAGCAGTTAGAGCTGGGCAGCCTTCAGGGTGGAGGCCTAGGCTGCCTCACAGTAATTTCCTGCCAGCAAGGTCAACATTCTTTCCTCCCACTTTTTCACAGAGGGGAAGTGGGGGTTGGAGGATGAGGGTTTTTGTGAGGAGAAGTGTATAGGGATAACCGGTGATTCAATTTCCACCTTCCTGTCTATTTTCTTCAGGAAGAACTTACAGCTTCCTTTCTCAGTGCAGGCAGATGACCACTTTCTGAAAAAACAGGGCTGCAGGCAGGTAGGTTTCTGCTACTCATACAGTGAGATTTAGGGGCAGAAGTAGCTTGTCTTTTACCTGTTTCAGGAACTTACATCTGGGCAGAGATAAACTTGCCTAATTGTTGTGGAAAATTCTAGAAGAAAGGAACTCTACTTAGAAAGGTAAAGATCTTTTTTGTTTCCCAAGGACACCAAATTGGAAGAAGTCCTAGTGATTTTCCATTTTTTGTTTTCATCAGCAACTACGCAGTTGAGCAGTAAACAGGACCCAGGAAAATGCAGTGCAGTACAGTTGTGATCTTGGGCCAGTCATGTGGGGAAGAGCCATAGAAAGCATCAGAATCTTAGCTCTGCAAGGACAGACACACACACAGCAATCATTTGTTGAGACAAACAGGCCAGCATGGCATGCAGGGACAGAGTTATGTGGACTTGCTGCTTCTTGTGACATTTACTGTAATCCTCAGAGATTCTTAGACAGCATGTGCCCCAGTGACCACCAAGAACCTGACATCTACCTTCCTTTCCCATAGCTCCCCTTGCTCCTCAGTTCATTGACATACTTACTGAGAGAGCCCCAACCTCTTTATTCCCATTCACTCTCCACCCCTGACAGGTCATCCCATCCTCGGCACAGAATTCACGTCACTTCTTTGTTTAGCTCAGACTCACTTGCCATTATTTTCTATGCTGTTATTTCTGGACTTCTCTTCCCACTTAACATTTCTCACACCACCCTATTCTGGTTATCTTTTCCATTTTCAGTAACTTCTCTTTTCTCTTCACCCCATACGTACTCATTCATTTTTTGATTCCTTCCTTGGTCATAACTCCTCCCTTAACACTCTCTCTATTCAGTCTTGTTTATCTTATTTTTAAGTCTTCACCAAACAGCCATATAGCAAGAGGTTTCCATTTCTATTTCAGAGCTCTTTCCTGTGTCCCAGTCCATATGGATATCAGCTTCCTTATGGGTTGTAGCAGACAATGAGGTTGTTCTGCCCAGAAACCTAATGTCCCTTTTACTATTTCTTTGTCCCAGCAACCTACCCCTCCCCAAATCTGCCCATGTTTGTTATTTGTTTGTTTCTTGTTTTTTTTTTGTTTGTTTTTTGTTTTTTCAGAGAATGGGCAACTGTAGCTTCCTGGAGTTCATATGGGATCATCTGACAACTCTTAATGGATGATATTGGCTGGAGAGAAAGAAAGTCCAGCTCCCTTGTACTGAGTTATATGTTGAGTGCCAGGAAGTGGATGCCAAGATGAAGTTAGAAGTGCAAGAAATAATTAAAGGATAATGTCTACAAAAGGTAAAGAGGAGAAAGGGAGGGAGGGGGACAGAGAGAGAGACAGAGAGAGGAGAGAGAACTAAAAGTTACCTGGGAGTCATCTGGTCACATCTGGTAAGTCAAGGCTGAAGGCACCAATCGCTGATAGCACTGTTAACTGTTAACACTAATTAAAACTAGGCTAATAATCAATAGCTAAGTGCATTACTAGTGGGAGGTTTGCTCTGGAAAAGAGCTTTGAGTTTCTTGCTTGCCTCCAAAGCTACTGCAGGTAGAACATCACAGGGGTGTTTTGCCCAATGAAATTCTTTGTGCATCAAGTTGAGCTCACATCCTTGGTTGGTACCCATCCCACCCATGCTCTGCCATCTTGCCTCCTCCAATCCCTTTCTAATTCCCTCTGGGAGCACTTCTATAAATCGCTTGCACATGAATTCTTGACTCATTATATGTGTGGAAGAAAAAAACGAATCCATTTTGATATTCCAGAATGTCTTTAAATATAACCTTATAGAAAATGAACACACGATCTTTTATTTAGACTTATTCTTCTCCATGGCAAGTGGTATCTCCACCCACCCCATCACCCAAGGCTAAAGTCTGGACACCGTTTTCGATTCAAAATTATACCCATATTTCCTCTCCAGATTTTTTTGGCCTGGCGAATCCATTAGCATATTCCTGCTTTCTTACAGATCTTGACTCCAGATACCCCACCCTAATCCATGCTCCATATGGAGTCTGCTTCAGTTTTTATTTTCCCCAATTCCCAAGATATGGCAGGTGTTCAAAATTTTTGTCTGATTGATAATCTGACTTACTATCCTGTTCTACAGAATGCTTATGTTTCAAGGGCTACAAGGTAAGCACCAGACTTGAAAGAGTAAATAAAAGATAATTTTATAAGACAAAGTTAACTTCTATTTTTCTTTTTATTGAGATAACATTAATTTACAGCACTGTATAGGTTTCAAGTACAGAGATTCTCAAAAAAAGTTAAATTTCAATTTGAATTAGGCGGGCATTATTCAGTCTGCAAAATTTTATTCTTCTCTGTTTCCTTTTGGAACAGTAACTACCTTGACTGCCATGTTATGGATCTGTATAAGATGAATATTTTAGTTAATCTTGTTCAATCTTCTTTGGTCAGCAGTACAAAAGAAATAAAGACATATGGTTCCTGAAGAAGTCCAACTGGTTAAAGAGAAAAAAAATTGAAGAAAGAATGTGATTGATTTGTTTATATCACACTAGCAATGCAGGTAATTCGTCCAAACTAGAGAAAATAGTCATTTATAGAAATTCAATCTATGTGTACTCATACATTTATTTTGATCAGTGACAAGCCAAATTTAACATGTTTGTTGACTATAATGATGGAAAAAAGCAGGGAAAATGAAATGTAATGGAAAGAAATAAAATAGACCCCTGAAAAGCCTGGGAGATACAATTTAACTTAAAATTACAAATGAAGAGATTTAGTTTGTTTGAAGCCCAACAATGCAATTTTGCTGCAATGAAAGAAGATTCTATCTTAGGTGCATTATACAAAGTTAGTGCCTGGGAAAAATGAGTGGACAAGTTGTAGTTAATATGGGTCTATCAAACCAGACATGCAATATAGCATTTAAATCCAGGTATAACTTTTTGATAGGCACATCAACAATCTGGAAATGTTCATGTTGAATGAAGAAAGTAAAGAGTGTATTCAAGTCCACTGCAACTGCTATCAGTAGAATGGTTCACCCCTATCTTGGCTACCCAAGTCTTCCCCCAGACTAGTTGGAAAATAGGAGAGAACGTTCAGGGTCAAAGAATGAAGTTAACACATATTGGATGAGAAGAGAGAGACCCTAGACCTCTTAGAAGTAGTATATAAGGCTATTTATCGGTATTAATACACATTAAGCAGATGTAAGAAAAAAAGCATTAATTAGAGGGAGGGATGATGGGAAAAATGAGTCATATCTACAATGATCAGTCACAGTCATGCTAAACCCAGTTCAGGAAGAAGAATACGAAGCTTTGGTGCTGTGTAGATAGTCAAGGATATTTTTATTATGATTGAAGAATACAACTAGTTCTTGTGGTTTTATACCATTAAACATTCAAATAATCTATTTCCTGGTGCCGTGACTCTGTGTTCACCAAGCTATCTTTTGATTACAAATTGACTTCTATGTACAGTTGCCTCCAGGGAAGAATGTGCCCTGCATGTGAGTATTCCAGATGTGTGATAGTAACAGCTCCCACTGAAAATGAGTCTGCTGGTACTCTGTATCTCACCAGCTTGGTTGATGTGAGTCTGCCCTGAGGGTCAGAGCCATTTCAATGTACTCATGGAATCCAGCTCTCGAAATTACAAAGTTGGTCACAAGCTTTGGATCACAGCATATTTTTCAAGGTAACAGACTCAATTTCATTGAGAATTCTAGGGAAACAAATTCTTGCGGAAGCTAGAAAATACTTCCCTGGCCACCAGTAGCCATTTGCCATTTGATCCTTGGATACTGCTCTATTGAATCTTGACTTCTCTCCTCAAAAGGGCTGAATAGGATTCACTTTTGAATGATAATACCCAGCAAATATACAAATTTCACCAGTCAGTGAATAGCCAATTTCTGAGCACTCTAGAGGCTGCCTACCTCTCTTCTTCAAGGTCAGGGTTTACTCACCTTTATATCACTTTACCTCACTGACATAAGCAGGGTAAGCCCCTTCATCAGCAAGCTCCCCACCACATCTGAAGATGGCTGTTGCAGTCTGGTCTCTTTCCTGTCCCTGAACCTCCCCACAGACCTCACTCTCTGCTGCTTCTGTTTCAAGTGCCTGTCCTCAGTCTTTCCCAGCTGCCAAGTCCTCAGTTGCAGACTTCCATCAGGTGGTCCAAGAGACCATCTCTCATCAGCTCCACAATCGGAAGCCCAGGGAAAGTTGGACTTCATCCCTATGTCCAATCACATATTTTATGTCCTCAGATAATGCATTTGCTACTTATTTCCAGCCACACCAGAAACTTCTGAAGCTCTACTCTTCCAGAATGGATGACAGTACCGGGCTGTAGATAGCCTGACCATGGTTACTTCATCTAATGCTTGTTTTTGTCTGAATAAATCAAACCACATTATTTGAGAATTCCATAAAATTTTTTTTTGAGAAAGTTCAAAAGACCTGACAAACTTAAGGAAAACATAGTTGAAGTCTCCTTGTTTTGTTAAATGAATTAAAATTGTCAGTCATTGAACTGTTGGGTGGTATAAAGTTTCATGAAGATAGAGTGTGCTTTTGTATAGGGATGGAAGTTTAGGCTAAGCATATGATCATACTTTCTAAGAACATAATCCAAAGACCTTCATATCAGTATTGTTATTATCACTATGCATATAATATTACTACACAGGCATTAAAATTTCCTGAGCACTTATCAATACATGAAGGATCATATATATATAATTATATATATATATATATAATTATATATATATATATATATATATATATAACTGCATTTAATCGTCCCGATAAACACGGGTAATTTTTGTGGTGTTTTGCCCCTTTACACTCAGGAAACAGAAGCTCTGAAGAGTTAAAAGTCACCCATCACTGAGTTAGTAAATGGAATTCAAAGAGGGGATTCGCAGCCAGAGCCTCTGGCTCTAAATCTCTTCCCCGCTTTTCCCCTCAGCTATGCTGCTTACACAATAAAGCTACTGTGTTTGGAGACCCAACTCAAGTTGAGATCATAAGTGATAAAAATCATTTAATGTAAAATTGTAACAAAATCATTTCCTTCCGCTTTAATGTGGGCTTTCTTTGTGCTACAATAAAATGTCCATAAAGAATTTAGCACCAATATTTTCTTTTCTTAGAGTCTGCCATTTGTTTTTCATCCTTGGCAGGCCATCCACTGTGGAGAGTGGGCCATTGAGTATTTCCCAGGGAGCAGCAAACAGCACACAAGCCACCCATTTGAGTGAATTACATTCACTTAGGAGCCAAGGCAAATGTCAGACACTCATTCCATAATCTCTGCTTGCAATTTTTCTGAATTTTCTTTGAAACACTGCCCTATTTGGATGTCATTTCTGAGATAGGT
The DNA here is from genome assembly GCA_004024945.1 of Uropsilus gracilis. Taxonomy (NCBI): domain Eukaryota; kingdom Metazoa; phylum Chordata; class Mammalia; order Eulipotyphla; family Talpidae; genus Uropsilus; species Uropsilus gracilis. Next base: position 73,628 of record PVHY01001273.1, read on the forward strand.
TATGGGATATGGTTGCCATTTTCAAATGAAGATTTGAAAATAAAAAGCTCTATTCGTACCCAGTCACAGAAAACCATTTAAACTCATCTCCATGAAATCGATGTTAAAATTTAAGAGCATAACTGTACTAACTCTTGAACAAATGAGAAAATTGACAGGAAAGCTTCTGCAGAGTGTAGCTCTATGTAAATCTGAGGGAATGTTTTAATTATTAAAACAAACTCAGAGGTGAATTTTCAAATCTATCTTTATCTGCAGTATTTATCTGCAGTAAAATTTATCTGCAGTAAATCTATTTTGTCTTCAGTGAAAATCATTTCTGCTAACAGTTAATCACCCAAAAGAACATACTTCCAAAACAGTGATAAATGGTCCCAAAAGTGGAACTTAAATTTCTATCAAAATTACAGGTTGGAGGAATGAAATCAATAGAAATATAAATTCAAACAGGAAACTTCTTTGCATTATTCAATGCAGATTCAGCAACACCTGCTAAATGACTCCTGGGTACCCAGGGTTCTCCAAACATCTTTACCTTTGTTCTCTGAATGATTTCTTCCAATAAACCTATGATGGAGGATCCATTTTACATATAAGAAAGTTGGAGCTGCTATTTTGAGTATCTTTCTCAAGAGCACATGGACAGCAAGTGAAAACCCCCAAACTTAATGCTAAGTCAAGTGACCAGCCACCATGACGTGCCACTTTCCCAGCCTAGTAAGCATATCTAGCCATTGTTTTCCCAAATTGGCAAGCAAGGATTTACCTCCTGTCACAATGTACTATCAATGGGAAGGGCTGATCTTTTTCATACCTTCACCACTTCCCACAGTGGAACAGAGCGTGGGTCTTCCAGACTCTCTGAATTGATGAAATTAGCAGTCAGGTTAGTCTAGGCTCAGGGATGCTGTTTCTTTGTGGTGTCTTCTTTTTTTAATATATCACAGTGATATATTAAATGTGATATATTAAAATATATCACAGTTGTTTCCCCCCTTCTAGACTCTTAAAGCCATAAGGCAGGAAACATCCTACATTTACATTAAAACCATATCTTTCACTCATCTGACATTTTCTGAGGAATCTGCTTTTTTTTTGGTCTTGGGGTTAAAATTAAAATTCAGGTCCAGGTTTCTTATAAATTAAGGTAGAGTGTGTAAAGAATCAGTTGACTATCTTTTCTTTCATGTACACAATGCTGTTGCAGAACTAATCTGGCCATATTTTGACAGAGAAACTAACGGTCCCTGCTTCCCTCACTGGAATAAGATAAGGTTTATCCCCTAAGATGGAGGCCAGAGGATTACTCAAATCACCAAATGGAGAAGATTAGGACTGACCCCCCCAGCTGAGAGACCTGCACCGTGGGACTGACCCTGTGAAAGAACTTGCTCATCTGCGGCGCAGTTACTGCAGAGTTAGGATTAGCGCCTCAATTTTTCATTTGTACCTGGGAGCTCAGATAACTTCAGACCCTGGGAATCGATGTTTCATAGGCTGGAAAAGCAGACTCTGTGCTGTTATTGTTATATTTTGTCAAACCATTTTATCTTTAATCTCCAAAACGTGGGAAGCATCTGATCATTGTTTACTTTTATGGAGTTCAATAAAAGGATCAAAGTGTTGGAGATTACCTGTGTTAGTCAATGTAAAAATGTTGAACATTAATTTCAGAGAAGGTATTCTGCAAAGCAGTAAATGGGAGAAAAACAGAGAGATACAGGTCTTAATTTCTAAGGACCTGAAAGAGTTGCAGAAATATCCCTCATGGAGTGGGTGTCTGCTTTGTCCTGGGTACTGTGTTAAGAGCTTTATAAACACCGATTTCCATAATAGGTTAGAGGCAGGTAGTGACCTGTTTTGTAGAAGGCTAAACAAATCAATTGTTCAAGGCCACAGAGTTAATGAGGATGGTAACCAGAATGCGAAGGGCTCAGTCCAGCATAGGACACTCCTTTCAAGTGTTGGAGAGACTAACACCTAACTGGGGGGGAGGGGGGTTGTCTACAAATAAAATAGATTTTTTAATAGATTTTTAAAAATGAAAGGCTCACCTGGTTCCCTTTAACATGTAAATATATAAAGTATACACTGATGATAATGATGTCAATCATCTTTGAATTTACTGTCAGAATTCTAGGACACTTTGTTTTAAATAACCTCAGGGATGAAATTCTTCCTTATTTTATGTTTAGGTGTAAAACTCACCTTTTATATGGGTCTGATTTTTGCAAATCATCAAAAGTTATTAATGGCTCAATATAGTGAATGAATTGAATGATTAAAATGGGTAATAGAATTAAAACGACAGACTGCCTTGCACAAAATGATCCAAATTGAACATTCCTGATAATAATTGCAAGTATTTTTAGATTTTTGTCCATGAGGTTATTAAGAATTACCAAAGATTCAGAAAGTCATTCAGAAAAAACAGGACTTTAAATCCATCATTTCAATGTAGGGTACTTAACCCATAGGGCTCTGGAAAAATATTCTAACTTCATTTCTATCTATTAATTAAAAAAAAATCCCTCATCTTTTTAGAGTTTCTATTTTAGTATGTATCTTAGAATCTTTATCACTTTTAATTCAACATTTCATGAATATAACTTGCCAATAAATAGTCAATACGAAATATAAGGACCTGGCCTGGAGGAGACCCAGCCGGGTGAATGTGCAGGCCTAGTGCCTGGAACCTCTGGTCCTGGTGTCACTCTGCCCTACCCCTCCCGTGCCAGCTGCCAGCTGCCCTCAGTCTTTGGCCTGCAGGCCTTGTGGGGAGCTAGGGCCTAGCTTGGACGAGACTGAGCTGGCTGGTGAGCAGTCACCTACATGCTTGGATCCTGGTAGGGTACCAGCAGAGTGGAGGGTGGGGGGGCAACACGACCCTTTTGTTCTACTCTCACTCCAACTTAGTCCTCAGGAGAAGAAACAAAGATTACAAACACTGACATAGAATGGGTGAGGGACCAGGTAAATATCCTGCCCACACATCTGAGCAGGATGCAAGTGAAAAAACTTTGAGAAAGTCATTGTGTAATGGACAGAAATGACCATGGCAATGACCCATCACAGAATAACACCTACGGCCTCACCAGAAATGGATGAGACATAATTCCAGTTCTGATACACCATCTATGAGAGCAAGGCGTCCCTCCCCACTCCATGGGAGAGGAAGGCCACAGAACCCAGGCATCAGCTTCACAGCAAAGCTGTAAACTAAGGGAAAGAAAATGATCTGCAAAGGCCATAAACAGATGCTTCTCCACAATGAGTAACATCTTTACTGACAACAACTGGGGGGTAAGGCCCCCTAAGCCAGAGGGCAGAGCTATAAGGTAAAGAGGCAGCAAAAGGCAGAGAATGGATTGGAGAAGATACTGACTGACCTCAAATGAGCACGGACTGGCTGCCTAATGCAAAGTTAAAACTGAAAATCTACTAGCACAGTTTACTAGTAGAGGAACACAGTCCCTCACCCAGCAAAAGGACAATGACACAGAAAAGGAAGAGACCAATGGATTTAACATAGATTAACAAACAGCAAGGAGAGGAGTCTGAGTGAAGAGAGGGGAAGTCGGGGGGAAGGGAAGGCTTACCAACAACCATTTGCTGATGTAAGAAATTTAAAAAATGAATGAAAAAACAGTCAATAAAAATATAAATGCAAGAATGCAATGTATTTATATATTAATCGATGGGGGTGGCATGTGATCAAAAACTGTTGGGGACTGTAACTCTAGGAAGGACTTTTAGCAAGGACTGAGTGAAATTGACTCACTACACATAAAAATGCTGTTCCTTGACAGCTGTAGCTCCCTCTCTGCGATTATTTCTTCCTAAAATGGGGCCATAGGAGGTGGTCTAGAGAAAGATTTTCAATGTTGTGATTGTTTTCCACCTTGGAACCTTTGCTATTCTTTCTGCTCTATGACTTGGTCTTTGGCCTCTACAGGTGAACAAGCTGCCTTTACTGAGAGAAAGCTTATAAAAATAGTGTCTGTCTAATACACTTCCCCTGGGGGTAGAAAAAGATGGTTGTGATCCAATGACATGGATAAGGTGACTGTAATTAATAGGATCTCGACCTCTGTGACTGGGTCTCTGCTGCACAGGTGGCTCCACTGATGGGTTGGGAAGGTCACTTAGATGCCATGTGTGGGACACCAGGCATGAAAGAAAAACTTGTAAAAGGAATCTAATATAAACTGAAAAACTGTAGAGGTCAGCAGGTCTACCCTCTCACTTTATAGAGAGGGAACTGAGGCCCACATAGTCAGAGTCAGACAGTTATATAATGTTCCATGAGTCTCTGTACCACTAATGTAGCATCAAGGGCCTTCCAGTCTCTTGAGCCAATCTGACTCTTCGTTATGTTGAGAAGGACCTGGTACTTGAAAACAAAGAAGCTGTTTCCTTCATAAGAAATGTAAAATCCACACGACTCATTAGGATTTGTATAGAGAAACTGATAAATGGTGCCATCTTTGAAGCATCCACATTGACATACAGATGGACTTTTGTAATTCTTCAAAATATCTTCCGACATAACAAATCTGGATGCTATTCTATAGGTAAAAACAGTTTTGTAGCTTATTTACCCTCCTAGGGAAAGAAATATTAAATATTATAGAAATGCTTTGTAATGGCCAATGTTGGAATCTTCCCAAGCACTTTTATGGCTAATCCTTGGGAAGTTTTCCATATATACTTATATTTTATTGAAAGCAACTGAGGACATAATGCAATGATAACTCTCAAAAGGAAAATGTTAATTATTTTACTCTGTATGACTTTTCTAAAAGGATTTTTTTAAGTCTCTGAGTTACATTAATTTAAACATTAGTTTTTCTCAAAGGATTTCCATCTGAGTGTGTGCTTCTGCAATTTCACACGTATTTCCTGTGCTTCTACCTCCTGTCCAGCCTTTCCTCCTTGCGTTACTGACGTCTCCACTTCCTTACAGATCCAGCTCAGGACCTTTTGGCTGCCCTTGCGCTCTCCTGTTGCAGAGAGAAGTTTTTTTGGGGAAGCCCATTCCTTGGGGAACAGGGGGATGGGGACTACTTTCATTATGAACATGTCTGTTAATTGTCTCTTCTTGCATTAAGTCCTGACTTCAGGATGACAGAGTAACTTCTATACTTTTTTCTACATTTCCAATTCCTAGCAATAGTGTAGCTCATGGTAGTTGTTAAAATGTATTAGGGAAACAAATTATTTTCAGAGTCTTATTAAGGAATAACTAAAAATATCCTGAAGTCTAATTGTAGTAGACTATCTAAAGACTAGTTAGAGTAATTTACTATTTACTTCAACGATCAGCAGCTCTTGCATTAAATAAACCACCCTGTGGCTCTGAAAGAAACATTCTGTGTGTGACTCATATGAACAGTATGAGATCAATAAGTGACCTGTTCAGAGGCTTCACGTAGAGAGGAGAGAATTGAGATAATTAATTTGTGAGCACATGAGTTGCTAAAACTACAGCTAATCAAGTATTTTTGAGGCAAGATGATGTTCTGGCCTCAGTCTCTTTGAAAATTATTTATTTTGGTCTGTTTCTATCATCTTACATTAATGCCTATAGTTCAAAAGGAATTATTACTTTAATATACTAGAATTCTCTTTTTGTCCTAGGCAATCTGGCAAGATGTGCTTTAATGATCTAAAGCCTTAATAAATTTATTTCATGCCAATTTCTCTTTGGATGAAAAGTAAATGTTTTAACCTATGAGCCCATGTTTGCAGTCCTATGATGTGGGCACATTATAGATGCCTATCATTTCTACATTAAATTAAGGGAGGAAAACAGCTGTAAGTTTTATGATCTGGATAAAAATCATATTCCTTTACAATCCTTATCCTTCTAGCTTGATAACTTCTTAGGTTCCTAGAATTGAGCTAATAATATCTATTTCTAATATATATCTATTCTTCCTCACTGTTTATGAATTTGTAATCCTTTCTGTTCTTCAATAGCTTTGGTAGAGAAAACAGACTTGCCAGTGTGATGCTTATGGTTTGATTTTCTTGTATTGATTTAAACCTAAGCTATTGAAAGATCAAAACAATGCCAATGAAATCTTCATGTTTTTTTCCAAAAGAAAATAGTTAGAATGAATTCCTTCTCATTGCATTTCATATCCACCTATAAAATCAACAAACTATACTGGAAACAACACTTTCATCTTTCTCCCCAACATCCATTAGGGCAGGAAATGAAGTTTCTATTCAACAATAAAGAAAAGAAGGTAATCTGGTCTCTTCATGTTTATTTCTAAATCCCATTTTCTTCCCAAAGGACAAGAGTTGTGATTACTAAATTGCCCCCTACCTGAGTTTTGGCATGTTTAATTTAAATCAAGTGTAACTAAGTCAGACTTAGAAAGGAGAAGCAATAATCATCATTGATTTATTCCTTCATCCATTCATCCAGAGGAAGCATTGCGTCACAGGGGAATTTCCTCTCATGGAGTGTGTAGGACAATTGGGAAGGAGTGGTCTGCTCTGGAGCAACTGTGGGGTAGACAGGAAGTGAGTCATGCAGGGGTGACATGTTGAGATTCGCAGTTGACTCTATAAGTCGTCCAGACATTTAAAAACTTTCATGCTAATCAGTCATAGTTCCTTCCTGGGCCTCCCCAGTATCTTCCTCTCCTCACCCCTCAATCCCTGTACAGAGGCCCTCCATCACATTTCCCCTGTCCACAGTTGAAAGTCCAAACCTGTGGCACCTGGGGCGTCAGCTTTTCCCTGCTCTGATTGCCAGCACCCGGACACTTGCACTTGTAACCTATTTGGATGGCTACCCTTGGAGAAATAATACAAAGATTCTTTGGATATAGAGTCCAACTAACCTCAACTACCCGTTAGAAGGTACTGTGTGCAGGAAGACGAAATAACTGGGACTCTGTTCTCCCCAACCCAGGTTTGGGGAATGTCATCCAAAATCTCCGGCTTTTCTGATATCAAAGCCAACGTCGCATGCTGGGCTTGCTACTAAAACACGTGCCTGTGTAGCTCAGGTGGAATCCCTCAGAATAAGTGAGGAAGTTTAGTTTCTTTGTTTGCCACTCATAATTTTCTGCTTGTGTTGTCAAATTTGCATTTGAAGCTGCTATTAAGCCACAGCATCAAAATAATGATGCCATTCGCTGCAAAATATAAGAAATCAAAAGAAAGGGGGAAAAAACAACCTTAGAAGAAAAGAATGGTTCCAAATGTGGTAATTATGCAGAACTGTGAAGAGTCTCATTCACATCTAATGTATACTTGACGTGAGGGAGGAAGTGCTGTACAAACAAATCTGAGCAGAACCCACAATTCCCATCCGCAAACGCTGTGCCGGGACCACTCCCACAGTCTAGACAGGAGTGACTCAGAGAAATGAGTGCTCAGGCACTCAGGGAATCTGTCAAAATCAGCGTGGAAGTCTTAACAAAGGGAAAATCAAATTTGGTTTGTCTTTGTTAAACTAACACCTAAACTCAGGGAGGTGGGTCTCTCTAAGTGTTCAGCATTTCCTTTTTATTTATTCTGGATGGAAAAAAATTGACACAGATTTTGATGAAATCTGATATACTAACATAAATATTTTTAAACGAATACATTTATACAACCTTTGTTCAGTGTCTCCCTCCATCCCTCTCTCTCTCATTTAATTGCACCAAACAGTATAAATTATACCAAACATTGATCCTTTTTCTCTACCTTAAGGAGCAAACCATTTCAATTCTTTTTTTCACCAGCTTTTCCTTCTGGAATATATTATCTATTGATATTTCAACTATGATGTTAATAATGCTATTGCTTGTTTGGTGAGCCAATTGTAGACATTATTTCTTCACTTTCTGTTATTAAACAATCTAACTTATTCCTTGCCCCTTTAAAAATCAAAACCACCCAAACTTCCTTGGACCCACTCCCATTCACGTGCACAATATTTGGTTAAATCTATTGTCAATATTCACTTGTGTGTGTGTGTGCTGCATGTGACTAAATATTACTCATTACTGAGTGTAAAAATAGTGTGGAAGCGCATGCCCTTGCACAACCCAACATGGAGAAGTTGGGATGCTCCCCATGAGCCAGAACAAGGAGGACAACAGAGAAAGCACCCTAAACTACATGCCTTCTCCTCTATCCCTTAAGAACTGTACTGGCACCAACGGTGGATAGAATGCTGAATCTTAGATCTGGGATCCCAGAGCACAGGGATGTTAGCAGTGCAAAGACATAAGCAAGTCGTCCCTGCCCCCATGAGACCAGGACAGTGACTTGTCCCTCCCTCACTTCACACATACAAAAACTACTAAAAGAAGCCCGCTAGGACTAATAAAATAAAATCAAAATAAAGGTACAGTGTCACCAACAGGAAAAGTGGAACATAAGCAGCTCAACTCTAAGATTTTGATATAGATTAAAAATAAAAGTGCTAGGAAAATTTAGAGTAGCAAACAAAGTAATTAAAACTATATAGATATCAAGATAATTTGACATCATGAGGAAAGAATTACATTTCCTAGAAACCAAAGTCAAAGACATGAAAGAGTCTATCTCTCTGGTAAATGGAGTTCAAGAGAGCTATCATGAAATAACTTAGATACAAGGGACCTCAGAAAAACAATTCAAAGACATGAAAGAGATATGAAAAAATATGCAAGTACTGATGGAACAGTCTCAAGGATAGAGCATGTGTTAGGATACAAAACAAGTCTCAATCAATTTATGAAAACTGAAATAATGTCAAGCATCCTTTCAAATGATAATGGTATAAATCAGTCAAAAAAAGAAAGGGGGGAATCACAAATCCATGGAGAATAAACTTCTTGCTTTAGAATAAATATTTGGTCAACGAAGAAATCAAACTTAAGATCAAATATATAAAATATACTTTAAAAATAAAAATATGCTTAATCAATGAGACACAGTGAAATAATACTAAGAAACTAGTTTATGTTAATATAGACCTGTCATGAGAAATGAGACATATCACAAATAAATGAATTTAGTGTATTAGAAAAGGAAAACAGAAAGCAAATATTGGCAGAAGGTAAAAAAAACTGGTAAAAAACTGGTGAAAAACTAGAGTAGATATAAATAAGACAGTTTAAAGCATCAAAAGATCAATGAAATGAAGAGTTGATTCTTTATAAAGATGAATGGAAATAAATTTTTTTTGCCTCATTCACAAAGATGAATCAGTAAACATGAATAAACAAAATCAGAAACAAAAAGAGAAATTACAGCAGATACTATGGCAATAAAAATATTACAGGACACTTTTATAAACTATCATATGGCAATAATTTGAATAATCTATAAGGGTTGGAAAAAATTCTTTAAAATGAATGCATTTCAAGAGAGAATCAAGAAGAAACCGAAAATCTGCACATCTCTCATGTGCAAGAAAATAAATTAGTAATCATAACCAAGCAAATAAATAAATAAATAAATAAATAAATAAATAAATAAATAAATAAATAAATGCCCAGGATCAGATGTTTTAACCAATGAATTCTACCAAACTTTCAAAGAAGAAATAATACATATCCTCCTCAAACACATACAAAAATATTGAAAGAAAGACTTCTAAACACATTTCATGTAGCCAACATTAGATTGATTCCAAAGCCATACAATAAATTCATAAAAAAGAAATCTATAGATTGGTATTTCTGATGAACAGAGACACAGAAATCCTAAGCAAAATATTAGCAAATTATATCCAACCGTTTATTAAAAGAATCACACACCATGATCAAGCGGGATAATTTTGAGGGATGTGAGGATACTTCAATATATGCAAATCAATAAATGTGTTATACCATATAAAGAAAAAAGGAAGGACAATAATTATTGATCTTATCAATAGATAGAAAAAGCATGATGAGATTCAAAATTCATTTATGTGAAAAATCCTCAACAAAATGGATGTAGAAGAACTGTATTTCAACATTATAAAGACCCTGTATGGCAATACCATAGTCAACATTATACTTGATGAAAGACTGACAGATCAAGAACAAGATAATGATGTCCACTCAATACTACTATTATTCATTGCAGTATTGGAAGTCATAGGAAGAACAATTAGACAAGAAAAGTAAATAAAGGTATCAAATTGGAAAGGAAGATGTAATGCTATCATTATTTTCAAGTGAGAAAACAATAAACAGGAAATCCTAACGATTTCAGTAAAAAGCTACTGAAAAAAATTAACAGATTCAGTAAAGTAGCAGGTTATAACACTGATATACAAAAATTTATACCTATTTTGTATCTGCATATTGTGTCTATACACAAATAATGAGCTGACAGAAAGAAAAATCAGGACAATTACAATTACATCAAAAAGAATAAAATACCTTACAATTACTTTAGCCAAATATGTGAAAGATATGTACACTGAAAATTATATTGTTGGAAGAAATGAAAGGCACACAAAAGTAGAAAGATATATTGTGCTCCTGAATTGGAGTAATTAACATCATTGTAATAGCTGCTACCTGAAACTATATACAGATTTAATGCAATTGTTATTACAATTCAAAGGGAATTGTTCAAATAAATAGAAAAACATCTGAACTATATTTGGAATTACAAAAGATTCCGAACAACCAAAACAGTCTCGGGGGGCATAAAAGAACAAAAATACCTAATGTCCTGACTTCAAACTAATCACAAAATAATGGTATTGAAAACAGCAGGACATTGAAATAAAAACAGGTACTAGATCAATGGTACACAATTTAGAACTCCAAAATAAAACCACATAATTAATTTCTAACAGAAGAGCCAGGAATATGCAATGGAGCAGAGAATGTATGTTCAATAAATGGTCCTGGGAAAACTGGAAACTACATGCAAAAGAGTGAGAGCAGGCCACTGCCCACATCATACACAAAAAAATTAATTCAAAATAATTTTAAAATTTGGATGGTAAGACCTGAAAACACAAATAACAACAGGTAATATGCTCCTTAATATCAACCTAGGAATATCTTTGGGGTCTTGACTTCATTTGCAAGGGTAACAAGAGAAAAACAAACTACATCACTAAACTACTGCACAGAGAAAATTGCATCAAAAGGAAAAGTCACTTTAGAATAGGAGAATCATTTATTTAACAAGGGTTATTGTCCCACAATATTTAAAGTGCTCATAAAACTCAGCAGTCAGACCACCAAATTAAAAATGGTCAGAAGATCTGAATGGAAACTTCTCCAAATATGGTTTATATGTACACAGGAAAATGTTCCTATTCTTTCATTTATTAGGTAAATGCAAATTAAAACCACTCCAATGTATCACTTCAGACTTGTGAGAATGGCTACTATCAAAAGATAAGAAACTATGATTGGAGAGGATATGGAGAGAAGGGAACACATAACTTTTGATGTACATTGATTGATTGTAAATTGATGCAGTCATTATGGATAACAGAATGGAAAAGTCTCAAAAAATAGAAATTCTGCATGATCAAATTATCCTACTTCTGGATAGCTGAAGAATATAAAAACACTAACTGGAAGAAATACACCCTCCCCATGTTTGTCAACTTGTTATCTACAGTAACCAAGAGCCAGAAGCACCTTTTATGCCCACTGACAGTTGACTGGATAAAGACGTGCTCTATATATACAATGGAATACTACTGATTTGCAACAACATGGGTGGACCTAGCGGGTAATGTCCTGAGTGAAACAGGCTGGAAGGAGAAAGGTAAACATGGTATGATTTCACTTAAATGTGGTATACAGAAAACCAAACAGATTAACTAAATAAAACAAAAACAAACCTTTAGATAAGACCAACGGATAGATGGAACTGAATGTCTCTAGTGGAGTTGGAATGTATATGTAGTATACACAGATGTTGATTTTTGAAGATGCACACCTGAGATGTTGTAATGTAGTGTAACTTCAATTAAAAGATCTAATGTTTCTAGTTTTCCCTCTTTGTTGGGAACTTTCCAGTCATAGTCATCCATCTTGCTCTTCCAACCATGGCTGTTTCTCTGTAAGTCTGGTTTGTGCTGATTTCTGGTGCTCCCCACCTCATTCCTTTGACTTCAGTCCCCATTTCTTGTTCCCATGTCCTCCTCTTCTTTGGTTTGCTTCTTCATGTTACCAATAATGAATTCTCAATATTCTGATCAAGACTACATGAAAAGTAAATTTTTTGACACTTGCCTATGCAAAAATGCCTTTTCTTACCCTCTCCCCTGGTTTTGGTGTACTTGGTCTGAAGCTCCCGTTTAGCAATAGTTCCCTGGGGATTCTGAAGGCATTGCTCTATTCTCTTCTTGCTTCCAGGGTTGTCATTGAAAGTTTGATGACATTTTTGATTTTCAATCCTTTGTAGCTGATCTATTTTTCTCTCTGAAAACCATCAGGACTTCCTTTCAGTCAAGTGTTCTGGAATTCCACAGTGACCTCTGTGCTGATGCATTCTTTCACTATCTTCCACTTACTAGTTGGGTCCCCAGGGCTCCTTTCTGTCTGAAGACTTGTGTTGTCCAGATCTGGGAAATTTCCAGGGCTTAGCAGATTTCCCCTCTGTCTTTGTATTCTATTTTGGTTCTATCAGTCAGGAGCTGACCTCATGAATTGGTTTTCTAACTTTGTCTCTCATTTTTAATTTCCTTTTGGTTTCAATGTTCTGTTTTCTAGGAAATTTCCTCAACATTACCTTCCAGCTCTTTCATAATGCTTTCACTTTCATGTTTAAAACTTTGGAAACTTTTGACCTCCAGAAGTTTCTCTTGCCTAGTAGTTCTGGAAGACAACCCTCCCAAGATTCCACAGAGACTCACCCTATGCAAGCTCTTCTTCTTGGATGAGGAAAGACCCTCGAACTTGTTTCCAGGCAATAGGACCCAGCAAAGACAGTGGAGAAGCCATTCCCTTGATTAGGTGATTAGGTGCTATACTATGAAGATAGCGCTTAAACTCCCAGATATATGTTGTTGTATAAGACTTCATCTTGGCAGAGGGGTGTGAGAGAGTCTCCCACTGTCTCTTAATGAAGCTGATGATCAAAAGGGTCTAGGAGAGCCCACCTGGCTGGTACCCAGGTTGGGAGTCCCAACTGACAGCCAGCAAGTTCACAGGGACTTAAAATAATTTCTTATACCACGGGAAACTGAGCCCTGCCAGCAACCACATCATCTTGGAAGAGGACCCCATGCTTCTGAGAGGAACACAGTTTGGCTGATACCTTGACTACAGCCTCCTGGGACCTTGAGCTGGGGGTGCAGCCAGGCAGAGCTTGGACTCCTGATCCACAGAAACTGTGAAACAATAACAGATGTTCTAGGCTAGATGCGTGGTGATTTGTTATGCATAATAATGTATGGCGATTCTATTTATGGTTGCCATATTGTCTTCAGGCTTTGCCTTTCTATTTCTTCCCCAAATATTAAAAAAAAATCTGATTTTATTAGTTTCATGTTGGAAGTTTTCCAAAAATTTCTGATGAAAAACATAGTTAAATTTTTAATTAAAGTAAGGAACTAAAAACCTGTGGGACTTACTGACCATCATGAGTGATACTTCAGCTGCTCTGTTTTTTTAAGGGAGCTCAACACATAGTCTTATCTCTGGGCCCACAGAGATAGACAAAGGCAGAGATGCTCTTGTCTAATCCCTGCCAGGTGGTGAATGTCCAGTTGCTGCTCTCAGGAAATGGGAAGATCTGGTTTAAGGGCTCCACTGGGTTAACTTTAACTCTGTGTATTCAGTTCTGAACTTTGCAGTTGGTCCTCACAAAAAGCAAAAACAAAAAACAACAACAAAAAAAAACCAAAAAAAAAAAAACAAAACTCACCCTGATTTGTACTTTTTGTCAAGTTCTATGTCTAAGTATCCAATGGGATGTGGAGTTGGACCAGGCTACGGAAGAGATGTGTATGACTGTTTCTCCAAAGCCCCATCTGGGCTGCCTCTAGTGCTCCACTGCACCACAGCATCTAGAATTTCCATTTCTGTTTCCCTAGAGGATGAACTTCTCCATGTATTTGTGCAGGTCACTGCAAGAGATTTAGATCATATCAAAGAGAAAAATACATGGAAAATTGAGGGCTTAGTGTTGAAATGTTCTATGTCCTGACTCTGAGTTCAATTCAAAAATCACAAGACCTCAGAGTTTGAAAGCAGGAAATGAAAGTCCAGGGTGTGGCCAAGAGTTTCCTCAGAGACGATGTATCTCTGGGGCCATCATGCCTGAAAAGCCTATGTCTAGATTGAACTTTCTGGGTGCAGTCTCAGGAGAAAAGGAAACTTCTATCCTTGGCATTTCACTTAGAAGTCCCTGAAGAGGTGTCATGTTAAAGGGCCACATCATTCGCTAAGCCTCCCTTCCTGTGACATCATGGGGCTTGGCAACTTCTGTCCTCCCCTCCCTGTTCAGTCAGGTTCTCCGTCCAACCTGGTCAGGAAAAAATCCTGGGCAAACCAGCAGTACCCAGGTCTAGCTGATGACCCGGATGTAGAGTGGGGCTCAGTCCAAGCCTTTTGTTCCAAGCTTAAGAGATTAGTTATAGCACAGTGTTTATTCCCCAGCAAAGGGAAGGTCACAGGTCAGAAGTCAGCACCTCAGGACAAAGAAGTTAGCATCTCTCCTTTCCTGAAACTCTCCTCTCCCTTGTTGAAAGGTGAATGACCTGTGAAGGGTAGGGAGCCTGGGGCTTGCATCCTCTTTTGTCCTCATGGAGAGCTGCTGTTGGACTCTTTAATTCCTGGAGAGTCTGTCGTTGCAGAAGGATGAGAATAATTAGAATACTGGCTAGGTTCCAAACAGGGGAGGTTTCCTTGAGTGAGGTGATGCACAGTCACATTTTACCAGCCCTCTTATCAAGATGGTTCTCGGTGATTGCCAGGACTGTAAAATTCAGATGGCCCTCTGCTCTCTCATGGCAGTTTGCATGCTGGTATGGCACAGATCTATTATGTTATCATTTTGATTCTGTTTGCTACTTCAAAAAATAAAATTTGAGTTAAAAAAACATATAGAATAGAAAATATAATATTTCTGCAAGGAAAATGTAGGAGGGTAGGGAATGGAAATATGTGGAGAGAGAGGCATGCCACCCAGAGAAAACAAGATTTGGGGGTATTTTTCTAATTTTGGGGAAAATTTAAATAATTTGCTTTAGACCATTTACATGTAATTTGAAACTTAAAGTAAAATTTTAACATGTCACATTGTCATTTACTTTTATTTACATTTGCTGTTTATTTTTATATTTAAAACTTTTAAATCTTTCATTTACTTAATTATAAATGTAATTTATTGCAGCTTATAAAATTAAAGATAAATGGAATTTAATGTACTAAAGTTGGTTTATGTGCATACCTTTCAATGTTATTTGCCGAGTATTTAACTGTTGAAATTTGAATGTGAGCATTATTATTACTTACATTATATGACACTTTATTTATTTACTAGTTGATGAGCCTTTGTGTTGTTTCTGCATTTTGATGAAGAATGCAACTATGAATACTTGTGTGCAAGTTTTGTGTAAACATGCTTTCATTTCTCTTCGTGTCATATCTAGGAATAGAAACCTTGGCTCATCTTGTACCTCCTTCCTCATAACTCTGCATGTCCAATCACTTTTTTTCACCCCTTAGTCTTAAAAAGATTATTTTTTTGTTATGGTAAAATCTGCACCAACTACACTTAATATTATAGCTATGCTTAAGTTAGGATCCCTAAATGCATTCACACTGTGGTGGCTCCATTCTCTATCTTCAGATCTTTTCATCATCCCAAATAGAAACCCTGTCATAGTCACTTATGATTCTGTTCTCCCCAGGCCTTGGTAACTTTTATGTTACCATCTAGTGCTCTAAGAATTTTCCTGGCTCATAAAAGTGGATTGTATCCTATCAGTCCTTGTGTGCCTGGTTTATTTCAATCTGTGTGATGTTTTCAAAGGCTCTCTAAGTTGTGATAGAAGAACTTCATCTCCTTGCCATAAGTGAACAACACCTACAGAATTTACCACATTTTGTTTATTCATTCTGCAAATGGGCACTCAGGTTGTTTTCACCTTTTGCTGGTGGGGACAAGGTTACTATCAATAATGATCTAAGTTCCTGTTTATACTCGTTTGAATTCCTGGTTTAAGCATTTGATTCTACATGTAACAGTGGAATTATTGGTCATCTGTTTTTTTTTTTCTATAATGAACTTTTTAAGAAACCTTCAAATTGTCTTCCATAGCAGCGGCACCACTTTCTAGTCCCACCAGCAATATACAAGTTTCACAATTTCAATACATCCTTGCCAACACTTGCTATTTCCTCCAACAAATGATAACCATAGGTACTATTTCAAGGTCTTTAATGTTTTGAGTCCTTTCTGATCCTGTTTTACTGCCTTTGTTTATATGTATATATATATATATATATATATAGAGAGAGAGAGAGAGAGAGAGAGAGAGAGAGAATGCCTGTTAATAGGTATGTGTCTATTTGTGTTGTTGACTTTCCCTAAATTCTGGGTTTAAATGAACAGGTGTACCTTTTGATTCTCACATCTTGTGTTCTGTGATTGCATATTTTCACTTCTAGAATTTTCATGGGATAACTTTTTACAGAGTTCTCGGGTGAGATTCTTTATTTTCTATCTGTTTTTTTTGAACCTCAAGGCTATTTTAAAGTCTGCAAGAATAACCCAAAGTCCACCTCTCCAGTGCATCATCTTCCACTGTCTATGTTCTTCCTGGCCCTACTTCTAGACATGCAAGGTACCCTTTACTGAGTTTCTGACACTGTGAAGGAAGCACAGGAGAAATTGGGTGACTGTATCTTTCTTCAGAGAAGAGCCCCTCTACTCCTTGCGTGAGGACAAACGTACACACCCCGTCCCATTCATCAGTTTCTTTTTCTCTGAACTCAAAGTTTATGCCCATCACATCATACAATAACACTGGGAAGCAACAACGATAGCTCTCCTTTTACTGAAGAGGGAAAATCTAGAGATTCCTTGTACTTTTTTAGGGCAACACTATGTTATGGGTGGGACCCAGTCTCTGAGCTTTAGACCCCCACTTCATTATCAACAGCACCTGTACATGCCCACTCCACTGGGACATGATGGTCATAGAATCTCTTCTTTCTCTTATTCATTTCTTCTAGTCAGAAGATACTTTCTCTATCCAAGCCAGTTCCCACATCTTTGCCTTCTCTATCTTTTTCTCTCCATGCTCCTTCATGCAATTTGAAGTTCAATCAGTACAAAAGAATGACTAACCCTCATCCTGGCATGAAGGCTTGGAGGCATAGCCCTGGCTTCTGGTGGGAGGTCTATGTTTAGACTCAGGCTACCCAGGAAGCTACCCGAATCCAGACAATCCCTTCCAGTGGTTTGACCAAAGAGCTTTTGGTCTGAAGTCTCTGCTAACCCCAGTGGTTCTGCTTCCCTTAGCTTGAGACTGACAGTGGCCCAAATTGAGCCATTGTTTGCATCTATCTTTATGGTCTTTACAACTCATGAACAGAGAAGGACCTATCAGTCTTTCACTCTCAGTCTCCATGACCTTAAGGATCACTTTGAAAGTGGGTGAATCCAGGTCCATGAATTTTGGGGGGATTACACAGCCTTGCACCCAACTACTATTCTTTCTGCCGTAGGTCACTGTGAATTTCCTTCTAATGATACAGCAGGTATTGATATCTGGAGACAGACCACCTTGGTGCAGAAAGGTCTAGCCCTCCCTCACTGTCCCCAGTTCACATTCACAATCTACAACTCCAAGTTAGGGAAAGCACTGATATATCCAAGGGTAGCCAATGAATCTTCATGTGGTAGAATGAGAAAAAGGAGCTGTATGAGTACTCAGATGGGCAGAGTTCTAGCCTACTAGAGTGGGGCTTCAGAATCACAGCTACATAATTTTGGTTCCATTAAATAACTGATTAAACTTCAGATCTTGCCTTCTTAAACTGTAATAAGGGGTTATTAGTGGAACGTATATTAATGGGTGACTGTGAAGCTTGAGTGTCATCATTTCTGTCTAATGCTTGATGCAATGCTGTCAAATAAACATCAGCCTTTGTATAACTGTTTCTTAGTGTGAAATTCCACACACAGTATTTCACAAGGTACTTTTGATGTGAGATGCTCCCTAACCAGGTTTCTCAATGATCTAGTCATATAATAATTTGGACAATCAGATCCCTCCCACAACCAAGAGGTTCAGACCCAGGTGTGGGAGGCAGAGGTGGTGGGGGTGGGAGATCTTTCTTACTGGCCTTGCACCCTAATGTTCTGTTTCATGGGGAGAACCTGGGGTACAGGTAGAAGAGAGTCTTTTATACCAAGGCAGAGCTTAGATGAGTTAGGGTTTTCTGGGAGACATCATATTTGTTCTATAGGATTTTTACCAAAACTTCCAAATTTTACCCCTTCAAAAAAGCTGGATGATAACAGCACCTGACATCATGCACCTGGACATTCATACTTCCCAAGAAAGGCAAAGTGGGAAGTCTGGCATGCAAAGTGGAAGACTCTTCTTATGCTTCTCTTGACATGACAATAATATGCAATAAAAACAAAAAGAGGCATCTACTTCTCCAGCTCTCTATTTCTTTAAGTACAGATTCTCCCTTCCCATCTTTCCTTTTGAATATTGACCATATGTATTTATTATTTTTATATAATAACCTGAGCATTAAAAACATATTGTATTTTACTTAAAAAATCTGTTATATCACATGTTTTTTCAGGTCTACAATAGCTTAAAATGCCTACATTGAAATACTTCAACTGAGAGAACTTACTATAGTACCATGAATGTTTCTCTAAGAGAGACCATTCAGATGGTATGTAATCTTTTTTTTTTTTTTTTTTTTTGAGATTAGGTCTCACTATTTTGCCTGTGGAACCACAGGCTCACGTTGCCCGGGGTACCACAAACTCAAGCAATCCCCAGTCTCAGCTTCCTAGGTAGCATGGATTACAGGCATGTGTCACCATGTCCAGATGTCCAGCTATATATTTTTTTGATCTACGTCTTGCTACATGCCCTTGGTGGGACTCGAACCACGATCCCTGGCCCTGGCCACAGCTTCCTAGGTTGCTGCTTATAGGCATGTGCCACCATGCCCGGCTTACATAATATTGAATCTTAAGGTAAAGAAACATCTTTAAATATTTGTGTATTTATCACTATATATTTGTGCATTCACAATGGGTGTAATATGTACATACACATTTTGTATATATTTACACACACCTGTTTCCTCTATTTTCCTTATTCCTTTGTAAGAAATTTTGTCTTTGAAACTATTACTTAGTCAAAGGGTGGGAACTGCATGTAGAAATCAATATTTTAGTACATTCATTTGTGAGGGTTAATGAAATTATAAGTCTTTAAGCTTTTGACATGAAAAGAATTCTAGCTGTATTATAAGCTTAATATTTCACTCTGAAATAGAGCTAGGTCCAGCATCTAGAAGAACTAACACATTTCGGACCAGATGTTTCTTTGCCCTCAGAAACTGTTGCTTACATAGTGATGTCAGTTTGAAATCGCAGAGCCTTGATCCTGGGGTGGGGCTCTTGCAGGCTGACAGATGTGCTGTGGCCATGCTTGCCCAGCTGTCCTGCATCTCCACTAGCTGTGCCCCGTGTTCTGGTGGCCACTGTCTGCTCACAAAATGGGACTTTAGCTTGTGGGCCTAGTTCTGAGAAAAGTGGGCCTTTGTTGGCTGACAAGAACCAGACCTGGTTGGAGGCCATCTCCTGAACCTCTGGAATAGCTTATATTTTCTCTTCTGTGACAAAATGGTTGTTGCTCTGATGGAGGAGGGGATAAGAGCTACGCTGGGGGCCTTGCTGCTGGGAAACAGATGTCTTGGTTAAGATACACCACACCTTTTCTGCTTGGCTGCCCTTTTAAAAAGAAGCTGAGATTGCTGCTACCTTAGTAGAAAAATGAAAGGATTAGCGTCTCACTGGGGAATTCAATGTTTTACCCCAAATTGGCTTTACTCTAAGCCTGGAGATGCTAATGAAAAGCATGAAAGAGAAAGGGTTGGAGATATCTGAGTTCCTTGGAATGTGGGGTGATTGGGAGTAAAAGCTCTTCATGCCTGTAAATGACTTTTCTGTTCCTCATAAGTCTGAGTCCTTTCAGCCAAAGACTCGGAAAATGAAGTAGTCTTGAAATATTGCTTGAAATCCTGGAATCTGTGTGCCCCCCCCCCTTCTGCCTCTGCCATTATGCCAATTGTAGTGTACATGGGGTTGACAGATGTGCTGTGGCTATGTATGGCCTGGGGCCTCCTGGTGGCCCCCCTACTTGTGTCCTATGTTCTGACGGCCACTGCCTATAATATATATAATAATATATTACATATATATGTATATATATACATATATATATACATATATTATTATGTTATATTATTATATCTAATATATATATATATATATATATATATATATATATATTGCTCCAAAGGAGTAGTTTCTTTGGACCATTATAATTTGTGCTGATTCTTCTCTCCCCATTTGCCCTAGAAACTTCCTTCATCGTATGAATCTGAGGTTTTGGGGGTGGGGATCAAAATATTTCCCTAACAGTGAGGAATGATGGCACCGCATCAGTCTCTGTCTCCTCACTACACATGCCCTGAACACAGTGAGATGAGGCGATTCAGTGGGAGGTCAGGAAGCTCATCTGCTTACTTACAGAACATATTAAAGGGTGATATATCTCATGTGCTTAACATATTTATGCAAATAGCAAAAACACAAGCTTAGAGGTATAATCGGATTGCCAGGCTATTCCATGCTTAGGTAGTTTATAGAACGCCTCGATAAGGAGGTTAAACAAAACAGAACAAAACAAAAAAATCCTGAAGCTCAGCCATGGAGAGAAGAAGCTTTTTCTCCTGGTCTGTCTCTTTCCTGATGGGGCCAGTAGTTTCCTTACCCAGGTAGAACCACACAGCTGGCTGCAGTTACTCAGACATGAGACTGACTAAAAGAGGCATGGGCCACTGCCTCTAGTGGGCCCCCTCCCTGCAGCGTGCATTCACTTCTTGGGGAATTACGGGGTGGTTCCCATGGAGGAGTTCTGACAAGAAAGGATAGAAGGGATGAGGCTGCCAAGTTACTTTTGCTGCTCATCTCTCTAGCCCCCACTCAGTTCTGCTGAAAGCCTTGTCTCTGTCCAAACTCAAGAGGACTGGGCCTTTTGCAGGTCATGATCTCAGGTGAATTAAAACTTCAAAGGAACATGTTTTATCACAGAAGCAAGTGGGACCTGTCACTGGAGCTCTAAGTGTCATTTTTTCCACCTGCTCTGTAGCTCAGTCCCTGTTTTGGACTAAAACAAAAGCTCTGATAAATATGGAACATTCAGTGGCCTCGGTCACATTTTAATATTGGTAAAATTAGCTGGGTAGAGTCACAAATTTTGTCTATAGTGTCTTTCACATGAAGCATTATGCTTCAACATGATTTACAATAGCCAAGAGTTGGAAGCAACCTCAGTGCCATCACTAGAAGAATGAATCAAGAAGATATGTTCATATACACAATAGGATACCACTCAGCTGTTAAAAATATTGAAACCCTGCCACCTGCAACCACATGGATGGAACCTAAAAGATACTATGCTTGTTGAAATAAATCAGGTGGAGAAAGACAAACATGATATGAACTAAATAAAATACCACATGAGCTAAATAAAACAAAAATAAAAGTAGTATAAGCCTTAATTAGTGGTACCAGAAGGGAAGGTGCTAAGCATGGGTAAACTAGGTAAAAGGGTCAATTGTACAGTAAAATATAAAGTAATCTGCAGTCTTGGGCAGAAGCCAAAGGTTACCCATTTAGCACTTTTAGTGCTAAAGTTGATGTAGTACACACAGTTGTTGACGTTTAATGAGGTACACCTGAAAACCATGTGCTTTATGATGCACTTTTTCTCCAATAAGACAAAGAAAAAATAGGTTTCAAAATTAAATTAATTTTCAACATCCTACAAATCAGAAGCAAGTCTAGAGGACAGGGGCTGGGACAGAGTAAGGAATTTGACCCTCTCCAGCTGATGTGGGTGCATGGGTCCTGACCCATTCAGGCAACCCTTCTGAAAATAGAAAAATTAAAAAAAATGGCTTCCATTTACTTAGACACAGTGTGGTTACAAAGATAAATTTGATTTTATTAATGCTCTTGTTAGTTGGCAAAGAACTGCTTTATACATCATGCACTTAGTGGTTTATAGTGCCCTTTAAAATTTTTTATTTTGAATAAAGTAAAAATAAAAATGTATTTATCATCCTAAGGCAAATACCAAATATAGCAATCTCTAATATATAATGCTTCACAAAACACTGCCATTTGTTTGCTTATTCCAGGCCAAATAAAACTAGAAAGCAGAGCACAACGGTTCACTCATGCTGCAAACTTTTGGACTGCAGCCTAGATTAAAAACAACAATAACAACAAACAAAAGGGGTATAGTTTCCTCAGAAATTTGTTTTATGGGTTCCAATAAATTCTTGGCAAATAAAAAAGTATAAAGCAATCTGCAGTCTTTGGCAGAAGTCAAAGGTTACCCATTTATGGGAAAGGAAGACTGTTTTCCTAGAAAGAGAAGGGAGGGATGGGTGTGGAGGATGGGGAGAGGCAGGCAGAGGCCAGGAGTGCAAAGCTAGGAGACCCCTGACTGGTGGTTTAGCAGGGTTTCTGTCACCATGGCTAGTGTTTTAATTTTCCCAAGCAAGAGGTGGGGGGTGGAGATGGGGGGATCAATGACTGCCCTCCCAGTTTCAGGGAGACATGGGGGTTGGATGGAGGACTGCGGCATAGAGTTGGGGAGGGCATGAGAGTGGACCCTGAGAATTTCTCTTTATTTCCAGGAATTATAAGAAGGCTTAAAACTAAGCTACTGAAAAATCAGAGGCTCTTCTTGGACATAGTTTTTCTTTCCCGACAGAAAAGAGGAAAGTAGAAATACATCTCACACTTAAAAAAAAAGGAATAAAAGAAACAAATGAAAAAAAAATGGGAAAAACCCAAATGATGCTTCATCCAAAGATAAATACCGCTGGAAACCTTACTTTCTATACTTTTTTCCCTTGTTTTTTAATTGAAGGGCTTTGCATGGCTGACCTGGTATAAATTTATAGCTCAGCCTACCAGCCCTGAAGTAAATCTACATACATATTTTATTGGAAGTCACCTTCAAAATTGCTGAAATGGCACTGTTTACCCTGCCAAGGAATGCGGCAGTGGGAAAGATGATGCAATTTATTTGACCAGTAAGATGAGTGGATGCCTCTGTGTGCAGCTTCTGGGAGGTTACCAATGGTCTACCAGCCACCCATGCTCCCACCTCAACAGGACTGGGGATACAGGGTCAAAAGTCAGAGGGTTTATGATCAGTATTTGCAGTGTGACTCCCATGGGGTCAAGGCTATATTAGCTATTTGTGGAGAATGACATTTCTACCCTGGTGCTAAGTAAATACCAGCATTATTGGACTGCCATTTTGTCCTCTATGAAGATAGAACATTAAGAAAACCAAAATAGATTCTGAAGCACAACGAAGAGTGAACAGTCTTTTTATGTCATCATATCTGAATACTTTGTGCATATTTGCTTCTCAACTTTTCAGGGTTTATAAGTTTATTTGTATACAAATCAATCTCATCAATATCCAATACCCATCAATACCCATGTGCACATACTTTTCCAAGCTTGATACAGTCAACTAGACATGGATGCTTATGCAATTCATATCCATAAATTCTTTTAATTGAAAAGATTTTTAACTAAGCCAAGTTATTTACCTCACTTTTTCTTTTTCTTTTCTTATCAAGATAGCACTTCTTTAGAGTCTTTATGTAGAAGCAGAAGTCAGAATTTGAGTGATAGTATGGAGTTGAAGGTCAAAATGAAAACCCTGGGAAACAATGTTTCATCTACATATAAAGTATCTCTGGTATTTGAGGTCAGGCAAACCTCTGCTGATAAGTTACTTCTCTCAGCCTCAGTTTCCTAATTTTTAAAGTGGTATTATTATCATAAACCTTTAGAGGATCATTTTGAAGAATGAGTCAAGTGCATAATCTAGAAGAATAGTTCAGTGAACTGATGGTGCTACAATGCCATTTGTCTAATTTAACTCTGAAATTCTTTGTGACATTCTGTTCTGCATTTCACATTTCATATTATGGGTGTCTCCTTCCCTGTTCATATCTAGGATGATAATAACGGGGGTGAGGGAGGTTGGTAGACTCTTCTGCAGTCACAAAGGGGATGGCTGGTAAAATCTGCTTACTAAATATTTCTGACTCCCTGTTTTTTGGCACATGGAGGAATTGTATGGTTTTAACTCTAATGGTTGGATGGGGACCATGTGGCATTTCATTTTGGTGCCAAAGCCCCAACTCTCAACTCGGTATGTTCAGTAGAACTTTCCAGACATATATTTAGGTGGAATGAGAGACAAGTCTCTTGCTCTATGTCACCATGGGGTTGTTACTACAGCTTGGCTTAGCCCATCCTGGGAAGATATCCATAGGAAGACACTGTTCCTTCTACTGAAGTCCCAGATTGATCAATAGCACATGTGTCCTGTGCCACTACACCCTCTGTATGGCACTGGTCTTTTCCTAGAGTTCCTGAGAGGAGTTATCTATGACCTCAGTCTCACAAGACTGATCACCTTCTATGTAATTTTGGGTGGGGTTATTATCCTCTAAGAAGATGAATAGAACTTCTACTCAGATGCAAGAGAAAGTACCAGAAATGTTCGCTTTTCCCAGGACAATGGAAACCAGACTACTCATAACAGTCTTGGTCAACTCTCAGGATGGCAGGGTGTGCAGTTGACTCTGAGAGAGGACTTACTCTCTGTGTTCGTGTTCCTACCACTTCACAGGGAAAAGAGAAATAACTGAAGATTTGATGAAGGGGTGCATGGTCTAGAGATCTCACATATACACTGTCTGCAACAGTACAGACAGCCACAGGTATGGAGGGTTATCCATCCTCTCCAGCCATCAAGAGGTCCCTCTCCCCTGCTCCACAGACAATTGTTTTGATTCTCTGGCATGTGTCCATAGAAAGTGTTCATTTTGACGATGTTTTCCATTCTTTCATGTCTATTTTTGTTGCTAAATATTCTTTCTTGTAGCTGTTACCATTACTCACATTAGAAATCTGGGCATCATCCTATTCTCATCTTTTCCTCCTCTCCCACATTCTATCTAATTCCATCACACTCACCCCATCTCCATCCTCACATGTTGTGGAATCCACTGCTTGTGCTGAGTGTGTGCACAGAGCCCTTGGTGCAGGGCTGAAGCTCACCTGTGCTCAAGTCAGTGTACAGGCTAGGGGAGGAGGTGTTTTCCTAATGATGTCTGAAGGGGACATTATTCTAAAAACTCCATAGGCAGATCAACAGGTAGCTCTTTCCATTGTCTCAGGTGACCATCAAAATATTTTACTCTGAGTAGAAGAATAACCTCCTAACCACCTCCCTGCTCTTAATCACCCCGTCTGGCCCTGTTGCAGGTAGAATGGTCTGTAGTTCACAACACAAGTTCCATGTTAGTGCTCTCTTGATTCAAATCCTGAGTGACCTTCGAATGCCTTGGGAAGTGCACACTTGTTAGTGTGGTCACAAGACCTGTTGTGATGTGGGTTCAGTTCCTGCCACTCCCATTTCTCTTGTCCTGCAGACTTCTTATGCTAATCACTTTGTACTCCCTGCTTGGAGCATGACCCAGCCTGGAGAAGGTGCTTCTTACCTATCTGTTAAAATACTGCTCCATTTTGTTACGAAGGCTTGATTGCATTAAGTTTTGAGTGAAACTTCAGAAAACTGAATTTATACTAAGCTAGCCCAGATTTACATGTATATACAGTGGCTACAGAATTGCCTTTAAACTTTGGTCCCTTTCAAAGACTTGCCAGCAAGGTGAAGGGGACACTGGGGGGGGGGGGCTAAGGATAGAGGGAATGTAACTGAGCATGGTGAGTGTCCCCCAAAAGTGCAAGCGGAAAAACATTACTGGATGCTGGTAAAGAGAAAAAGCAGCTGTGATCCACAGCTGGAAAGAAGAAAACAACAAGATAAAGACATTGACCTAGAATTTAAGGGACACTGAAAATCCAATCAGCAATTATATTGCAGTCAAACAGGAAAGGGAAATGCTCAGATGAAAAGGAAAGGACATATAACTTGACTTGAGAAATCGTGGTTTCTGAGAATTCAGATTGATAGCTGCAAGGAAGTGACCTTCCACTTTAAATAGAAAATGTATGCCTCAAGTTCTTTACCAATTACTGTAGAAAATAAATTCAAATCACTATAAGCAATCTCCTCCTCCCCAGAGCCTAGTGCTGGGATGTTACCCAAGCTCTGCCTGGTGGATTTTCTGGCCACCTTATATGTATTCAACTCCTGGGTCTGATGTTTCCTAGTAGGGTGACCTTAGGCAAGTTATGTGACCTTAGTCCTGATTTCTCCATCTGTAAAGTAGGGATAATGAAGTGGAATTATATTCTGTAATGATTGAATAAGTACATCTAAGCTTGGAGTAGTGAGGACCTCAATATGTGTTAAATGATATTCTGCAAAATAACATATTCCAATAGTCTTTGATCTGTTTTTCTTTTGTAAGTGATTCTGCATGAAACACAAGTTATTCTTTAAAGTTTAATTTATATAGTCAAATTTATTATATAAACAGAAAATTCAGTGAAATATGGCAACATGTGCATTTTAACTTTTTTAAAGGTGATTTTTCAGCTCTGTCTAACCTGGCAATGGCAGGGCTGTCCTCCTGCTCTATGAATAAGAGTGGTTTTCCTATGACAGGGTCTTTGGTGGCTTTAGTTACTTTGTGCCATGGAGATCACTTTCAAAGACTGCGCTTCATACTCTACTAAGAGTTATCCAAGATGCACCTTAAATTCAACATGTGGTCATGTCAATCACCTTATAGAAAATGGGAATCAATAAAAATACCTTCCAATAGGAATATCTTCAGCAATATTTAATGTCTGAAGTAAAATTACATGCCAAAATGAGAGGAAAAAAACATTTTGTACAAGATAAAGTCATAAATTTATTGATTATTTCATTATGCCAATTTCACATTGATGAACTAATGAGTTAATTTATTTGTAAATTGCCTGAATATGTTTTATCATCTTATGATTTCTCTGGATGAACTGTTTAGTTTAATATTAAATGTGATTTAAAGACTCTGGGCAGCAGTATAAAATATGGAAAAATTAGATTTTGAGGACTTTAATCTCAAACTCCATTATGATAAAGATCCAGCAATGCCTTTTTATACTCTCTCTTGAAGAAAGTTAAAAAGAGTTCCCCTCATTTGTAAAGTAAATAATTTCCAGTTATTTGTTAAAGTGGTTATGCATTTTTTTGTTTGTTCATTTAAACATGTCATTCACATGAATAATCCAAGGTTTCAAATTACAAGTGCAAAATGGAATTTCTGGGGCCTTATTTTAACCAAGTGTCATGGTCTCTTTACTTCTCTGACTTGGAATTGGTTTTTAAAATAAAGATTTTAAATACTTATTTGGCTAATCATAGAATTTTGCACTTTATAAACAAGGGAAAAGGATCTATTCTAACATCTTCATCTGCAAGATGAGATTCAAGTTCAGACAGAGATCTTCTTGGCTAAGAAAATTATTTTCAGTCTTTCTGATGTCATTGGCAGAGGATTTCTAATATCTCCTGTTTGACCTGGTATATGTAACTCACAGACATTTTAATATAAATATTTTAGTCAGAAGTACACCATTGAGCACTTTGGCTCAAGAAAGCATCTCTGGAGTGAGAACTATCAGGACAACTTAATTCCCTGATTCATTTTCTATAGAGTGCATTTAATGGTTTTTCTTATTTTCCCACTTTCATTTTTATTTTAGTAAAATTATTTTCTCTCGAATCAATTCTTTCCATTTAAATTTTATGTCAGGTATTCAGTTTTGCCATTGATAAGTTACTTTTTAAAATCATATTTTTGTAGCCATGAGTTTTCCTATTAGGGTCATTATTTTTACAAAGTACAGTTTTTTTTTTAAGTCACATTTTTATTTATTTATTTATTTTTGGTTTTGGCATTTTAAATTATAAGTTTATATAATTCAATCTTTAATAAAAACTAAAATTAAAATTATATTTTATGTCGGGCATGGTGGCTCGTGCCTGTAAGTAGCAGCCTAGGAAGCCGCGGCCGGGACCAGGGATTGTGATTCAAGTCCCACCGGGGGGCACTTAGAGAGACCTAGTTCCAAAAAAATATAGCTGGGCATGGTGGCACGTGCCTGTAATCCCAGCTACCTGGGAAGCTGAGGCTGGGGATTGCTTGAGGCTGTGATACCCCGGGCAATGTGAGCCTATAGTTCCACAGGCAAAAATAGTGAGAACTAGTCTCAAAAAAAAAATATATATATATATATATTTCACCACCATGGGCTTACTATTATCTATTGCCCCTTACCCTTTTCTTTTCTTTTCATTCCTTTCCTTTTCTTTTTATTAAAGGAGTCATGAATTGTAGAGAAACCAAGATATTATAATAGCTTGTGCATACAGGGTATTTACAGACAAAAAGAATGCAGGTCAAAGTTATTAACAAAAGAAGAGACTTTCCAGGTACAACCATCTCTCAGGGAAGGGGCAGGGGCTTATAAGTGGCTTATTCCTGGTGCTAATTAGGAAATTCTAGGTTGATTGATTTGGGATTGGAAAATATTTTCAAGCTCTATTGAAATATACTGCACACATTATAAAATGAATGAGTTTTAAGTGTATAGTTCATTCTAGCTCTACTGGTGAATTTTTAAAAAAATTATTTTATATATATATACAAAATAAAATAAAAATATATATAACATCATTGTGTACCCCAGGGTTCTCCCATTTTCTTAACACCCATTAACCATCTTTCTTAATCTTACGTGCCCTTCACCTTTCCCATTTTCTTCTTCCTCCCCTCTCTTGCTCTATGGGGTTTGGTTGCTTCTGATTTTTCTTATTCATTTGTTTGTTTTTTCCTATATCCTTCATATAATGAGACCATCCCACATTTTTCTTTTTATTTCTGACTTATTTCTGCTAATATGAGTCCTTTTAGCTCCATCCATGTTGCTGCAAATGACATATCCTTGTCCTCTTTGATTGATGCAAAGTATTCCATCGTGTACAAATACTACATTTTTTTCCAGCCATTCATTGGTTTTGGAGCATTTGGGTTGTTTCCATATCTTGGCAATTGTAAACAGAGTGTAATAAACATGCATGTACAGGTGTCCTTTTTAATTAGTGTTTTCATGTCCTCTGGGTAGATCCCCAGTAGTGGGATCGCTGGGTCAAATGGTTAAATCCACTTTCAATTGTTTGAGGGTCCTCCACACAGTCTTCCATAGTGACTGGACCAATTTGCATTCCCACCAGCTGTGTAAGAGTTCCTTTTTCTCCACATCCCCACCAACACTGTTGCCCGGTTGTTTTGTTTTTTTTTTTTTTTTTTTTTTTTAATATGGGCCATTCTTACTGAGATGGTATCTCAGTGTGTTTTAATTTGCATTTCCCTGATTAGTAATGATATGGTGCATTCTTTCATATGCCTATCAGCAAATGTATTTGGTGAAGTGTCTTTTTAGTTCTTCTCATTTTTTGACTGGATTTTTTGCTTTGGTTTTGTAGAGTTCTGTAAGCTCTTTGTGGATCATTGTTATCAGACCCTTATCACTTGGAGGGCAAAATTTTTTTCTCAATCAGTTGGGTTTCATTTTGTTTTGTTTATTGTCTCTTGCTGTACAGAAGCTTTTTAGTTTGATGTAGTCCCAGCTGTTTATGTTTTCCTTCATTTTTTTGCCCACTGTAGTTGTTTCCAGAAATGAATTTCTGAAGTGAAATTCATGAAGGGTTTTGCCCAGGTTTTTTTCTATGTATTTTATGGTTTCAGGTCTCATGTCCAAGTCTCTTATCCACTTTGAGCTGATTTTTGTACATGATGTGAGGGTGTTGTCCTGGTCCATATTTTTTGCATATCTTGATATAGTTTTCCCAGAACCATTTATTGAACAGGCTGCTCTTGTTCCAGTATATGTTTTTTGCCCCTTTGTCAAAGATTAGTTGACCATATATGTATGGCTTCAGTTCTGATCCATTGATCTGTTTGTCTATTTTTGTACCAGTACCATGCTCTTTTAACTATTTTGGCTTTGTAGCATGGTTTGAAGTCTAGGACAGTAATACCTATATTTTTTCTTCTGTTTGTCAAGAGGGTTTTGGCTATTTGGGGTCTTTTGTTGTTCCGTATCAAGTCAAATTTTTATAACTAGATTTTATTAGGAATAGTTCCTCTTCTCATTTATTTTTTAAAATAAATTTTATTGAGTACTACTAATTTATTAGTACTTGTAAAGTTAATCTGAACAGTAATATTGATTATTCTTACCAAGAAGAATTCTTTAAAATGACTTAAATTTTTTGAATAATTTTTTAAAATGACTTAAAATTTGTGTTTATTAGCTAATTCATGAGAAAAAATTTGAGGAATTTTACTGAAAGGGAGAATGATTCAGAATTATATAGGGGTTCAACACACATTTATTTTTTGAATATAGGCCTTTTATTTATTTATTATTATTATATTATATTATTTATTTTGTTTTACATTGTTACCTACCCTAGGGTTCTCCTAATCACCCATGAACCATCATCTAAGCCTTTTGTGTTCCACCCCCCCCGCTTCCCCCTCCCCCTCTCATGTCTATGCTTCAATTTTGCTAAAAATTAGTCTTAAATTTTTCTTGTCTGTTAGATTGTTTCCCCTTAATGCCTCATATAAGTGAGACCATTCAGTATTTTTTTCTTTCTGGCTCCCAAAAGATACAAAAACTCTAATCCAAAAGCTACCTGTACCTGGATATTCATTACAGTGCAATTTACAATTGCCAAGATAGGGAAACAATGCAAATGCCCCCAAATAGATGAATGGTACAGAAAGCTGTGATATATGTACATGATAGAAGAATACCATTCATCAACCAAAAAAGACAACGTCATTTGCAGCAATATGGATGAAGCTATAAATAATGAGATTTAGTGTCTCAGGCTATAGAATTCAGTGGTTGAAAAGATGGTGTCCATGCTTGGGAAACTAGGTAGTGAACTGCTCCCTGCGTGCATCCTTCAATTTCTCTGTCTCCTCTTTGTAATACATAAGAATTGGGGCTGCCATACCAGTCCCCAAAGCTCAACTTGCTTTAGTAGTTGAAGTGTTCTAGAAGTTCATTAAATGGTCTACCCTAGAGGTTGAAATGAGAACCATTCTGCTTTTGAGTTACATCTTCACACTATCTTCATAAGCTTTCCCCCATGTAGCCCATGGGCTTTGACTAGTCTCCTTACAAACTAACTCCTGGGAGAGACTCTAACCTGGAAGTACTCTACAACTTTTCTTACTGTCTGAGAAATACTTTACATAACAATTTTTCTCAAATATTACAGGTGCTTTTATTACATTGGAAATAATGATATTTGTTTGCAAAATGACCTAGAATTTTAAAGATGGCAAATATATGATGACAGATATGATCATGGGAAAAGATTTCATTTTCTGAAGTCCCATACATTATCATATATTTATGGAAGGTTGTTATCTAAGGAAAGATGGAGAGGAAGAAAAATGACCTTTGAATTCTAAGAATACACTAGCCAAGAGGACCTGGGCCAATCTCCTAACTCTGAGTTTATTCCTTTGTAAATAGATAATAATTTATATCTTACTTACTTAAAATTCTGAAGAGTACAAAGTGTCAGAGAGTTGGAATTTTTTTTGAAACTTATGCAATGCTACAGAAAAGTAAGCTGTCATCAACCTCACTGGAGGTCAATGTTGATAATCACAAACACACTGCCATGAGAAGATGAGCTGGTTCCTAAACTTTAGCTCTGGGTGTTTGTGCTCTTTGCTGAACAATGATCAGCTTTTTATGTATCTATGTTGCTGCATTATTTAGAATACTAATTTTAATTTAACCATCTTCCCTCAAAACAGGGAACAGCAATAAAGACTGTGAAATGTCATTCCATAACAGAACAGTGCTCCAAATTAACGATGAAATGCCTCGTTAATGATGGCCTGTAGTAAAGTAAGCTGTCCTCCAGATTTCCAAAAAGGCTGTAATAGGTTTGGTTTCAAGTTTCACTTTTGTGTTGATCTGAAAGAGGAAATGAGGACACCCTAATGAGATAGGTAATAAAGAAACCTTCGCATACCCTACAAGTATTCTGAACAGGAAATCTTAGCCTTAGATAAATGAAAATAAAATGAGTGAACTTTGAAAAGAACAAGAGAAAAAAAATCATCCAATTTAGTTTAAGAAACAGGTCACAAAATTTTTGCTTTATCTCTGAATAATGAACCTATAAGTGATGGATAACTCTTGTTTTCTCAGAGTCTGAATTATTCATCAACTATGCATTTCATATCATCACTATCCTCTATATACCTCTACATCCACATCCCAGTCTGGATAACTGACTTCCAAGTCCCATACTATGCCAGCTCTCATGTGATCAGGGCAGAGGGAAGCATACCAACTGTGGAGACTAAGATATGAATTCCAACTTTGTTGCTTACTGATTCTGATGCCCTTGGTATGCTTAGCCTGTTTATGCTTGGAATTCCTGATCTGTAAAATGGAATTATGGTAATATTTCTTAAAGTTTTTGTAAGGACTAAATTTGACGATATTTAAAAAATAGCCACTCAATGACTGTCTGAGGCTTCTCTCAGAGCACATTTCCCTCCATTCCTTGTGTCTTTCAGTCTCTCTTTACTTCATCCTTCCTTGATGTAAACACCTCTGTCTTCCATGGGCTTTCTCCATCTATTGAATAGTCTAAATTCCAAAGTGTCACTGCATTTATTTAGGTACAAGAGAAGTTGTTGTAACAAGAAGATTTAAGATATAGGATCTTAAATACAAGAGATGTTTATCTCTCACTTATCTTCAGAGGTAAGTGGTCCAGGGCCAGTAGGGGTTCTACCACCTCTAGATTTTTGGTGAATGCTTTTGTGGTTTCATCTTCTAGCCAGCAAGAAAGAGCCAGATTCAGGTAAACTCATACCCAGGCTTCTTAAGGACACATTCTGAGGGTAGACGTATTACTTCCTTTGTAATCTCACTGGGTAGATTTTAGGAACTTAGTCATATGGCCACATAGCTTCCAGGGTAACAGAAATGCAGTCATTAGCAGGATAGCCACACACTCAGATAAAACATGGGAGTTCTTTTATTAAATAAATGATGTTTCTGAGCTGTTCATGGCTTCTGCCATAACTAAGGGATAACTCCTCTCTTGCAGCTACTTTACCTTTATCTTCACTTTTCTTCCATTTACACAAATCATAGTCTATTAACAGTGGACTATTTCTACTTTCTAACTATGCTATTCTAGTTCCTTTACATATGTGTGTTGCTCCTCTGCAAACTGATGAGCTCCTACTCATTGCAGAAAGATCCTTTAAATAGCCGTTCCTTTAGGGAG
This sequence comes from Uropsilus gracilis, assembly GCA_004024945.1. Classification (NCBI taxonomy): domain Eukaryota; kingdom Metazoa; phylum Chordata; class Mammalia; order Eulipotyphla; family Talpidae; genus Uropsilus; species Uropsilus gracilis. Next base: position 107,217 of record PVHY01001273.1, read on the forward strand.
CTTTGTCTGATGCCATTGTGCCACTGTTGAATTATCCCATTTATCTGCTCTTAGGCTTTGTTTATAACTTGAATACAGAAATTCAGTTGTATATGGTTTCCTCTCTATAGACTATAAGCACCTCAAGAGCAAGGTTTTATCCTGTTTTTATTTTGAATTCTTACAATAGTCTAAGCTTGATAATTTAAGCTTAAACAGAGGCAGAACAGGCAAGTCATTGACGCCATATTGACTGCTGCAAAGGTTCAGATGACCTCTGGATCACTCATCACTGCCAATAAATGAATATAGTTAATACAAGGAAGAAGACGCAAAGAACCCCTCAGTTCCATAAGCACAGGAACTAATTTCTGTTAACAACTCAGAGGTGTAAGAAACAGCATTTCCCAAGAGCCTCCAAACAATGCAGCCTGCTGACAAAAGAGTTTTTCGTCTGGTAAGACCTTCACCATATTTCTGACTGAAAGAACTGTAATGTAATAAATTTGGATTTCCAAGTCACTAAATTTAAGAGATTTTATTGTGGCAGAAAAGACACAATATAGTAAAATTTTATAGATTTTAGTGTAGAGCTTGAACAAGTAGTTAGATTTAATAAGTAATTTTTAATTAGTAATTTAATAAGTAATGTTATAAGTGGAAATCAGTTTTATTCTGTATTTAGGTGTCAAGCAATGACTGTTTATTAAGGATCACCACACCATAGAAAGGGGCAGTAAATTCCCTTAATCATGTCTTGCCAAGATGTTGTGGGTGAGTCCTGGTTTGGTTACCAGGACAGAAAGTATCAGGAAGAAAAAAAAAGACAAAAAGGAGAAATAAATTTGAACAAACAATTCTAAACAAATTCACTTACTTGTTCAGAATATCAAATATTTTCTATGTGCAATTAATAGGCAACTTTAAGTAACTAATAGTTAATTTCTTAATTTGTTGATGGAGAAACTGAGATACAGAATGGCAAGTATCTATCATTGTCTTTTAGTTCTTCACAGCAAAGCCAGGCTTTTGCTGAAGACTTTACACATTTTTATAGAATGACTTTTATTATATCCCATGTTTTAGCATGCAATTTCAAGTACCAAATATTTAGCTAACTGATAGTAGGGTTACATGGGTTTGTTTTATAACTTTTGAAAACTTGAAGTAATTTAAAACACACAGAATCAGACATACCACTACTAGAAAGGGAGGGTAAATAGTGCATTGGGACAAGAAACAATAATTGTTTTAGTCCAAATATTTTAAGTTTGGTGACTTAGTAAAAAAGTAAAATACAATTCAATACTTATTACAATAATTCCATTTATATATTTATATTCTGGCAAATGTAAATTTAAGGTGATGTGGTCATAAACTCCAGCATACTCAGTGTTGGAAGTAGCATACAATTCTCAGTTCATGATTTTAGATTACTTCAGTTCTCTAAGGGTGGCAAATTGAATCACTCAGATCTAATTGGCCAATAGCAAATCCATGTATGTGACTTTCTAAAATTTTGCATTTAACCCAAATATTCTGTTATCATTCTATCTTGTTACAACTTAAATAGCATGAGCCTCCATATAACTTTCTGAGGGTAGTTTTGTTTCCTTAAGAATCCTGTGAAAGAGATCAAGATGATGACAGAGGATCTTTCCTGTTTTGCTCAAAAGAAGAACTATCAATTATTCAAGAATGGGACACAACTAAGAGAATCCCACATTACAGTGGTAAGGCTCAAGCACCCCTCTCAGAGAAAGATACAGATGGCTTTAGAAGGGACACTGAAGATCCATGTACCCTTTTAATGGAAGATTGATAGTAACTGATAAACATAGGGGTGGTCTGAGGGCAGGAGAGATGGGTAGTCTACCAACCCAGTCAGGAGTCCTGGAAAGAGGAAAAGAGAGACAGTATGGAGGCAGAGGCAATTATCCTTGGTTCAGGCAAAGTCCAAAGTAGAGGTGCTGGTGTACTTCACACAGGCTGGGGTGCCAGCAAAGATGATAGCAGAGAAAGCTCTGTAGAATACACTTTCCCTGCCATACTCCACAGAATCCATGTAGTCAATGCCCTGAAGTTTACTGAAAGCTGATAGACTGCCAGGTTTCACATCTAATAGCCCAGAGAGGAAGGTTAACAGGAATATCACACACACAAACTAGCGACCACTCACCAGAATGACTATGACAGTCATAGTTGGCATCCTTCATGCTCCATGCCTATCCTACTGACACAGCAGAAGTTATTTACTGGGCCAAGCACCTAAGGCAGCCAACAGTAACCAAAATAAAATAATGTAGAGACATAGTACCACCTGCTGGAAAAAAAAAAGATAAGCAGCTTGGTTCTAAGTTGTTGATCCAAATTTTCAAAAGGTCAGAGAGAGAACTACAAGTCTAGGACAACTGAGACCTCAAAGTAATATGATATTATAAGGCTAAAGTGACAATTTTCCAGAATCTAGCCTTAAAGACATAGAAGATTATATATTTTTAATGGATCAAGAATTCAAACTAATTGTCATGAAGTAACTCAAAGAGATACAAGGAACTCAGAAAAGTAACAGTGAGTTCAGAGAGAAAATCAGAGAAAATCAGAAATTGAAGCTTTAAATAAGAAACTAACAGAGATTTAAGATGTGCAGAACTTAAGGAATGTGGTCAAGAGTGCTAGAGAAAGCTGTGGAAGCAGAATAGACGTATGGAGTGAACTTCAAGATAGAAACATACAGAATCCAGGTAGAAAGAAAAATAAAGCATAATGAAGAAGTGCTGCAAGTACTATCCAATTTCACTATGAAAAGTAGCTTAAAGATATGGGTATCTTAGAAAGTGAGAAGAGAAAGAAAGGAATGGAGAAATAAGTCATATATTCAGTTGCTTGAAACTTCCCAAACTTGGGTAAGGAACTGAATATATAAGTTCATGAAAATAAGAACACACTGGGTTATTTAAATGCAAAGAGAACTATCACAAGACATAGTGGAGTAAACTGATGAAGAGTTCAAGACAAAAAAAAAGTATGTGAAACACAGCAATAAGCAAAAACGTGGGCGAGTTACTAGTCTTTCTATCAGGCTGTTATCAAACTTCTCAGCAGAAACTCTGTAAGACAAGAGAGCATGCAATGGTGTGTTTGGAATGCTCAATGATAAAAACTGCCAAGCTGTCAAAAGAATACTCTATCCAGTAAAAGTTTATGTCAGTTATGAAGGAGGCTTCTTTAGACAAACAGAAGCTGTGTGAGTTCACTTTCATGAGACCTCACGTATAATAAATGTTGCAAGGAACTCTTCTATGTAAATTGAAAAGCAAAGTTTGAAAAAAATTAAATAATATAATAAATAGATAGAACCAGAAAACAAGACAAAATGTCACAGCTAGCCCTCATATATCAATAATCATTTTAAATGCAAATTGTTAAACCCATAAATTGAGAGGCATTGAGAAGATGAATTAAAGAAAAACACATCATGATGTCTACAAGAAACATCCTTCATGGAAAACACTGACTTAAATACACTTATGGAAAATGATATCCCAAGCCACTGAAAATTTGAAAATATCACATTTAACAATTTAAGTAAATTTTAATTGAATTAAAATTAAGAAACTTAAAGCTGCTATGTTTTTATCAGATAAGTCTGAGAACTATTTGGAATTACAAAAGATTCTAGACAGCAAAAAAAATGTCTTGAAAAAATCCGAAAATATCAGATTTCCTCATTTCAAACTAACAACCAAGTAACAGTACTGAAAACAGCAGGGTATTGGAATAAAAATAGATACTAGATTAATGGAACAGAATTGAGAGTACAAAAATAAAACCACACACATAAGGATGCCGAATTTACAACAGAACAGTCAAGAACATACAGTGGATCAAGGAACTTCATGTTTCATAAAATGTATTGGGAAAACTGAAACCACACATAGGAGTTCATATGATTGAGTTATCCTACTTCTGGATATTCATTTACATATTACAAAAGCATTAATTCAAAAAGATATGTGTGGCCCTATGTTCACTGCAGTGTTGTTTACAAAAGCCAAGAGATGGGACTAATCTAGTATCCATTAATGGATGAATGGATAAAGGAGATGTGATTAGGCTGGGCACGGTGGCTCATGTCTGTTAGCTTCAGCCTATGAAGCGGCCTGGGCTAGGGATCACAATTCGAGTCCTGTAGCGAGACCTAGTTCCAAAAAAAAAAAAAAAAAAGCTGGGCATGGTGGTGTGCACCTGTAATCTCAGCTACCTGGGAAGCTGAGGCTGGAGATTGCTTGAATCTGTGGTACCTCGGCCAATGAGAGCCTGCAGTTCTATGGGCTTAAATAGCGAGACCTAGTCTCAAAGGAAAAAAAAAAAAAGAAGCAGAAAAAAACAAAAAAGGAGATGTGGTTTATGTATAAAGTGGAATGCAAATACAAGTATCTCATTTGTGACAACATGGATGGACCTAGCAGATATTGCAATAAGTCAGACAAAGTAAAAAAACACCACAGATTCACTCATACATGATTCATGAACAAACAAACAAATACACTAGATCAAAGAAAAACTGTTATAGGATTAGATTAGTGGTTACCAGTAGAGAAGGGGGGTAGAGGGTGAATAATTCAAACAAAAGGGGTTAATTGTGTATAGCGAAAGATGGATTTGGTAGTGAACTTAATGTGATATACATCGATAAAGAATGTTAATAACCAGAAACTTACATAATGTTATAATTCAATACAATATCTTAAAATTAAGAAACAAAAAATCTCTCATGCCGATTCTTTTGCTGAATTTTGTTTCTAACAACAAAAGGGGCTCAAAAATAGAATGATCACCTATTGTAATTCTGCAATCATTTTCTTTGCATTGGTTATTCTCCATCTCTCCCCTCCCCTACCACCAGATCCATTCTTCCTTCTTTGTTTTGTTTTAGGTCAGCAGGATGACCTTAGCATTTGCACCGCCTGGATTTTCTGCCTCCTGACTTCCACATGGTTTTGTCATATCTGAAGGACAGGAGGGAGAGGAGATAAACACACCTTAGCAGCCCCTTTGGATTCTGGGAAGCCTTTCTGGAGAAGACCATGGGACTGCAGGTCTATCATTTCTGCCTGGTGGTCTTCCAGACCTCCAGGTCTCCTGGCACCTGCTTCCCTGCAGGCCCTCAGGCCCAAAGGAGGAGGAGACAACAGGTTCCTGCTGTGCTCTTTGTAGGTGTCTCATCATCCTGTCCTATTAACAATGCCCACCAGCTCTAAGTAGTACCTCTAGTGTAATTTCTCACAGCACCTAATTTGGAATATTTTCTCTTATGGTAGTCCATACGGGCTCTAAATAAATAGATGTGGTGGTAGAGGTATTTTCCAATGAATGAATATCCTGGTTTGCAAATGTAGTGTCTAGACTGGTTGGAGAGAACCTTGATGAAGCTTTCACTGGTCCAGTGTGAAATTTAAAAAGAAAAGAGCAATGTAATTTTTCCTGAGATTGAAATAGGGGGCAGAATCAGCCTTGTCATTTTTCCTGGAGAGTCTCTAATGCCTGAGGAAATAGGTGGCTCTCAGAGACCCTGTAGAACCCAGCAGGTACTCACCCACTCACCTGAATGTCTTCCTCTGATCAGAGTTGACATGAGTGGTTGTTTTCAATGAAGAGAATCATATTCATCGGTTTGATTATGTCTACTTCTAACTTGAACATAGCTGTTTTTCATCTACCCCTATGATTGTGTTATTGGGTTGGCAGTCATTTCAAGTGTTCCAATCTTCTGTATTTACCATTAAGAATGGACTGTTTCCAGGCCTGCCACTGACTCTCTGGTGATCTTAATTTTGCCTTTCAATCCATCAGATATCCAGTTTCCTAGCTGGAGAGCATGATGGGATTAAGATCTCTAATTTTGTTTTTTAATCCTCAAAATCTATGATTTAAACCTCAGTTACCTCTCAGAGCTGAGTCCATTCACAGATTGAAAACCAGTTCTTTTTTTTTAATTTTTAAATTTTATTTCTTAATTCTTATAAATTCTTACATAAATAAATAAGGTAAATGGTTACTGGCATGCCTTCCCTCCTCCACCCCCAACCTGCTTGTGTTCATTCAGTCTCCACTCTCATTGTTCTTTTTTGGTTTATGTTGGGTTCATTGGTCCTTTGTCTCTTTTTCTGTGGCTGTGTCCATTTGTCGGATGAGGGACTGTGTTCCAGGGCTATGGCACATTGTGTGAAAACCAGTTCTAGCCCAAAAATTAAGTACTGAGACTTTAACTCATTTTTGCCAGCATCTTAATGTCTGTACATGTGTCACTGTGAAATTTAATTTTTAGATTAGTAACATATCTGGTTAAAATATACTTGTTGTCTGATTAAAATCTTTGTCAAAAGGCCAGTGCCTTCCCAAGGGCCATGTTCATTATTTTCTAGCTTGTCCTCTTAATTCTTCACCCTTTAAAATCCCAGCTCTGACTGTGGAAAAAGGGTTTGAGCCTCCCCTACCTTCATAGTGTTTTCCACTTTGATGACAACACAGTTCAGATACTTTGAGGACAACACAGTGTCAGATACCACAGACACTGCCCTTGCTAAGATGGTCAGCAATGTTCCTTTTAAAGTTAAAACCTGGGTTTTGTTCTCCCCATGTCCCTATGTTGAGAGCTGAATGTAGGGTACAAGAGAGGACAGATGAGAGAGATAGACACAACCATACAGGCTGGGGCTGAATGAAATTATGTATTATTTAGCAAATTTTAATGACTTTTACAAGTTTTTATAAAGGTTTTAGACAAAAAAGGTAGCTCAGGCAAAATTAAATTAGGTAAAACATTAATTTCGGTAAGATAACTGGGGCAGGAAATTCACTTATTAACTTGCTATAATCTCTTTAAAAAAGGTCTCTTAAAGTAAATATTAAAAAAAAAATAGTAACACTGCTGCTCACCAGAGGTCAAATCATGCCATTTCCATCTTCAGTGTTCTGAAAATAGGTAAAATTAAAATAAAGTGTTCTTCATCCATCCCATCATGAGTCCTAACTTTTAACTCACAGCCTCTAGCATCCCTTGATTGTTTTACTCGGGTAGAAAAATAAATCAGTGGCTCTGTCACCAAATGTCACTGGAAATTTCTTGGGTGAAATAGTAGCTTGTTCTTTATTCACAATCTGATTATTTTAATTGTTTGCAGTTATTGTTCATCATCATAGGGAAATTAGCTTCCTGGGATTGTGTCAATACCATTTCCAATAACTTCATGAAACATTTTAATGTAAAAACTCTGCTGAGTGGACCTGGATTCATCTCATGGCAATTAATGATGATGAGAAGCATCTGGATTGTCAATAGCATGTAGGCAAAATGAGCCAACAAGGTTTAAAATTTTTAACTTTAAATTATATTCAGGTGCTCAAGCTTCAAATGTAGATTGAATTCATATGCCTGTTTTCATGCCTGTCATGGAAAGACTATCATGTACCACATTTCTGGTTACCTAAACAACTGTCACCCATGACTATGAGGGAGTTTTCTGGCACTGTCATCTGCCACCACCTCTGTTGGACCCAGTCTCTGGCACAAAGGATGCACTTAGGGGAGTTGACTTGACCACATTCAGCATGAGAGGGAAATGAGAACCCAGTTCATCTAAATTATTCTCTTGGGTTCTCAGACTATAATTATAATCTCCATCAAGGAAGGTTGTTGGAATCTCAGGTTGTCTAGCCCTCCTGTAGGAATGTGGGATAGGGCAGTTACAGGCAAAGAAAGGATATGGTTCATTATTATCTCTCACTTAGATGTATCAGGAATGTGGCCACCAATTAAGTTACAGTTGCATCTACCCTTCAGCTGAGTTCTTCTTGTTCAACCGTAGTTAGTTTACTAACTAGTTGTGGGATTATAAATATTGAGTGGGATTGGAAATGATTCAACAGTTGAGATTTTTTAAAAAATGTGGTACTTTCTCAACACAGTCCATGGTTTTAGATTTGGGGTTGATTTTTAAAAAAATTTCAAATAAGATCTGCATAATGTAGTTTGTATTTTATACATCTTAGAGTTTATGAGTGCCTTTTTCACTTGATTGTGACAAATAACCTATAGGCTCCACTGGACTGCTGATATCCACCCCCACTCCCCATTGGAGTAGGACGCAATTCACAGTGGGAGTTGTTGAGTTTGGTTAGGAAATGACTTATCAGACTTTCTACCCAGGGGCCTCACTCCCATACTTCACCATAGACACTGCCCTTGCTAAGATGTTCCTTTTAGGGTTAAAAACCAAGTAGTTTGTTTTCTCACATCTAAGTTCCTGTGTTCTTTCATGAAATACAGTCGTGATAGGGAAATAATACCTAGGCTTAAACATCTAAAATTACATCCTAACGACCCTATTGACTATGGGGCACGGGAACTGCAGTGTAGTACCTTGGGACCCATCTTGTGTTTCTACCCCCTTTTCTATCCTTTCTCATCCTCTGAGACTCCTGCTCCCTCTGTTCATTGTTTTTCAGGACCTGCTTGTGTCTCCACCAGGCCCGTGGTGTCTGTCTCCGAATGTGTGTCTTTTACTCAGTAAGATCTTTGGCTCTGAGTCTGAATCCTAGTGGTTTGACTATGGCCCTTGCCTTCAGTGAGTCTTAGGTCTTCCTCTGTGTCAAATGAATAATGATGAGGCTCTGGTGCAGTCAGCCCCATGAGTGTGTCATACTCTCTTCTCTCTTCTTTACCTGCTCCTAGGACCTCTATTCACTTCTCTCTCTGGTTCTAGTAGGATTTGCTCAAAGGAGAGCACCTGGGGCATTTACAGTATGTGAAGAGAGGTGGGTATACTGCCTGGATCCCACTCTGAGTCACTCCTGGTCAGACACATCCTCCCAGTCTGGGTGGTACCTGCTGGCAGGCAATTCCTCAGAGTATCCACTCTCTTGGTAACCATTCTGGACATGTGCCTGTGGAGCCAAGAGCTGAGTGCTCTCCTCACTGTTGCTGACCCAGAACTTGTCCTTTATAGTTTTCTTAAATCTGTCAAGCCTATTTGTAAGTGATATCTTTTCATCACCAGGTTGAGTCAGTCACTATTAGAAGTACCCTCATCACAAGAGCAGCACAGACCACTTTGGGTACATTCAATACATGCCATTTTCTGCCCTCTGAGTCATTCCCTCTGTGAAACAGTCTTGTCTCTGATTATGAACTGAAGGCTTTGGTCTCATGTGAACTTCAGGTATTACTGGAGAAAACAGTTGGTTCCTGTGGAGTTGGAAAACCTTAAACACAATCCTGAAGTCACTCATGCAAGGCTGTGTGTTGGATGCACCGTCAAGGAAAGAGTAACACAAAATAATGAAAGAACATCCCAGAGAGCTAGTCTAGCTGTCCCTGAAGCTCCTCCATTTTGAGTGCTGTGGACACCTGCTCCTTCATTTTGAGGAAGTGAAGGTGCAGGGAGGCCAGGGGGTCTGAGGATTCCTCCATTCTGCCAGCAGAGCCACACGGGTCAGCATGCAGGGTCTTTCTCCCTGACCAGCACTGACCATTCACACACACACACACACACTTCTCATCACAGCACACAATGACCCAGCCAGTACTAATTGTGTCTCATTGTTGATTTGGTGGCTGTGGAAATTTTCTTGAATTTATGACAGATGCTTGCTAAAGAGCCCTTCAGAAACTGGGAGATTTGGGCATTTTACAATAATCAGGCCCTGGAACTTCTTAGTAGACACAAGGTTGAAAATCTGGCATCCTTCTAATTTCTCAGCCAACAACACAACAGCCAATTAAATAAACACCAGGCTTCGTGCTTTATCAACCACTGCTTCCCATCACTCAGTGGCTGAGCAGCCTGAACAATTTGTGTATTTGGGGTAAACATATTTCAGAAATGAATGCTCTCAGCCATCTGAGTTTATATTGGGAAATAAAACTATGGTTAAATATAGAAACAATTGGCTTCCCACTAAGCCAAAGACACTGGTAATGAATTTTCTGGAGATGAGCATGAGGACTCTCTGTACACAGTGATGTTCAGGGCTCATGGTTTAGAAGTTCCTGCATTGTTTGTGACATACACGGAACTCTGGGTGATGAATGGCAGACTTCTTGGAAGCCGGGTTCTTAAAAACATTATGCACAAGCATAGAAGTCACTTTGGTCATAATTGTGTCATATTTTACCTGGATTGGACCAAGTCCAATATTTTCATTACTAACTTCCTTCAATTAATGTTGCTTTATCTTAGCAGGCAAACATGTCGTTTTGTCACTCAGTGTCAGAAGGCAATTAACCCATTGACATAACATGAGAAAATAGTATTCAAAGACAAAGCAAACATGTCTGGAAAAATTACTTGATGATTTTTTCTTCATTTATTTCACAGCCATCAAAACCTGAGTCCAGCTTTTATTATTATTATAATTATTATTACTACTTTGTGACACTTTCTAGTTTTATAGAGTTGCCATTTCTTTAGCCTGGGAGACAAAAGAAATTGGTGAATTAATCTAACCCAAACTTTGACAATGAAAGGGAGGTGGCTGTGCTGAGCTCCTATTGTTTCCTGGAAATATGTCAGTTCCTTTTTCCAGTTAGGGAACTTCCAAGGGTCAGTGGAAGATATTTTGCGTGAAGCTGCAAGCAGCTTTGGAGTTCTCTGTGACCAGATCTAGGGTGGAAGTAAGGGCCTCAGAGACTTCCTTCCCTGGAAGGAAGGGCCTCAGAGACTACCAGGGGACTATACAGTTGTCTGGCTTTTGCTCTGTTAATTCAAAGAGAGCAACCTGAAAAGAAATACAGATGATACCCAGATATACTGGCAAGTACTCAGGCAGGCTCCAGGAATCAGAGTCAAGTTTTTGCATATCATCGAGGTCTTCAGCAGGATATGAAATGATGAAACCTCTAAAAAACAAAAGAAGAACCCATAAGAGAGATAGAAAGAAAATACAATAAGATGAAGAGGGTAAAGTAGGCCGAGCTTGCAAGTACATAAAGAATGCAATGGCAGCATGAAACTCATGCTGGAGATGGTACAATCAGATGTGAAAAGGCACAATTAATTCCTGGGCAAACAAGTCAGAGGAAAGGAAAAGGAGAAATAAGGAGAGGGAAAATGATAAACGTGCATGACAGTGAATGATGATCTTCCCTAAAGTTTATAAGCTCTCTTGAGAAAGAGAGCAAAAGCATTAGAACTAAAGGAATAATCAAGATCTTTATTAAAGGAAATTGTGCAGAAATAATTATGTAGCATGAAAGGATGGGCTGAGAGTGGGAGATTTAACACAGTTAAAAGATAGCTAGAGCACAGGACAAGACCCAGCTGCTATAGATGCAAGATTTGGGAGGTTCTGCTGGTTCCTCTTGGACTGAACTGGATTCACAATGTGCAGGTGGCTTGGGGTTTGACGTCTCAATATTTCAGATTCTGAGACACATCAGAGCCAGTGCATCCTTGTTTGGCTTTGCTCTTGGACCTGGAGGCTCACCCTATATCTGTGCACTTTTCTTTACCGTATGTTAACTCTGCCCTACAAAGCATGGGCCCCCCTTTCTAGGATATCCATATTTCACAACTAAAAATATGAGGTGCCTTGGTTGAACCTGAAATTCAGATAAACAAATTGGGATGGTATTTGGTTTCTTATGTTTTTCTAGATGTCTAAAGTGTCTACGTAGGAAAGCAATATTTCATAGCAACATAAAGGTTACTTAATTTTAAAAAGACAATTATAGTCTCAGGTGACATGTGCCCCACATGTCTGACTAGTGGTTCCTAAACTTGGGTGTGGTCAGGGTCCCCTGAGAAACTCTAAGAATGCAGATGACTTCCTGGGCTTCATCTCTGGCCGAAGGAATCAGACTTTGGGGGCGGAGTTCAAGAATCTGTGATTTTGGAAAAATTTCCTATATGATTCTGAGTGTCATTTTCTTCTAGACTGACATTTGGAAGGCTGCCACTTAGTCTAAACATGTGCAGACTCAGATTCTCCAGGTGCGGAGAGACGTTCCTCTCCGCTGACATGCACATGATAATTCTAATGAGGATAAATAACCATCTTTCTAAAGCTGCCTGCTGCTGTGTCAGTTTGTTAAGTGCCAGCACCTTCAGTTGTGCCGCTTCGCTGCTTTGGAGGAGACTTTCTAATGTCTTTTAAAGAGGCTATCTAGAAGGTGTGGTGTGAAGGCTCCACACCGCAGATCTAGCCTCAATCCCAGCCTGGAAATGGGATCAGTCATTGTTCCAGTCAAGATTTGAGCAGAGACAGGAGGAGATAGGCCAGCAAGTTGGGCCTGTTCTGGGTGAGAAGGCTTAGCACTGACATCCTCAGGCGCTCTGCTGAGAAGCCAGCTATTAGTAAGAACTAAGGGTTAAATGTTCACAAATATGTTGTCAGTGAAGTATCTTATACATTGCGGCAGGAAGGAAGACTAAGGTGAATGATTCACTGGGAGAGCAAGGCAGTCATCGGTAATTTATATTCTTCTGTATTCTTTCAAATCTATGCATAGTTTTTAAGATGTATTTATCACTGGGACCTGATTACATATGGAAATAAGGGACCAGTCCATGCAGCTAAGCTGGCTCATCTTTTTCTCACATAGAAGAAAAGGCCATGACCTTTATTTCCCCGCTGCTGCTTTTTATCTTGTGAAAAAAGAATGAATGTTGAGGGAATAGATATTCTGTAGCCAAAAGTACCTGGAGATGAATGTTCTTATCATTCAGTTTCCCTTATCTGATTCCCTGCACATTTTTTCAATTATAAAACCTCAGGCTTATTTGACAGATTTAAGTTGAAGAAAACCAAAGCTGATTAATTCATGTCTGGAGTTTCAAGGGAGTGTTTATCATAGAGTTAAATGGAACAGCTAGTCTGAAACTTATATCCATATACATTAGACTGTCCATCCATCTACCCATCCATCCATCCATTCATCCATCCTTCCTTCCTTCCTTCCTTCCTTCCTTCCTTCCTTCCTTCCTTCCTTCCTTCCTTCCTTCCTTCCTTCCTTCCTTCCTTCCATCAACCTGTCCATACATTCAGGTCCATCCACCCATCCATCTGGCTAACTGATTATGCTAGACATCAGGTAAATGGAGATGATGAATGAAAATGATGTCCATTTTCAGGTTTTGTTCCAGTCTAGCAGAGGGAGAAAGAAAGAACTATAAACATTACACATATGTACAAATACATATGTACAAATCACTAACTTTGGTAATATTAGGTTGCAGTATACTATAAGACCTACATTACTTAACCACTGCTAGGTTCAAATCATGTCTTTTCTATGTATCTGCAAAATACTAACCTTCTGGTTCCCAGTTTTACATCTACAAAAGAAATATGAGATGTATCTATCTTTAAACTTCCTAGGGAGATTAAATTAAGTAATATGTATTTATTTTTTAAAAGACAAAAAAAAATCTCATGGACTTTGTACAAATATTTCTAGCTCAACATCACTTTGAATCTTTTCTACATCCTTTAGCCCTCCCAGATTATCCAATCTCCCAGATTCATGGAAAGCACAAGTCAGTGATATATTCATGACTTTCAAGAAAGGGTTGCCATCTAACAGAAGATTATCAAGTTGCCACTGAGATAGTGTTTTTCTCTCTTTAGGATTATGTTTTTTTCCCCAGAATTCATTCTTTGATTTGATAATACTTAATGACAAACTACTATCTTCTAGACATTATTCCAGGTACTTAGGAAACAGTAAAGGTAGCTGCCCCTAGGAACTTACATTTTGCAGTTAAGGATATAGAAAGTGAATGATATAGGAAGCATAATTCAATTATTTAATATGTAATAAGTGGTGCATACTTTAGAAAATTAAAAATAGTAGGAGAAAGGGGACTGTTGGGGTGAAACAAAATGTAATTAAAATCAGGTAATCAGAGTAGTCTTTATTGAGTTGGTAAAATTTGATCAAGGATATGATGAAATAAGGGACTAGGATGCAAAGACATAGGGAAGAGTGTTGGGAACAGGGGTAATAGCAAATGCAAAGGTCCTGGGCTAGGCATGTCTTAGGGGTTGCAAAAAGGTCAGTGAGACTGGAACTGAGCAGAGCAGGCAGTGATGGAAGATAAGGTAGGGGGCCAGGAAAGCTCCCCACCCTTCCCTGGAGCCAGGCTTGTGAAAACACAACCCCAAAGTTTCCCGCATTTCCACCAAATTCCCAGGTGAAGTTGATGCTGCTGATCTGAAGGTCACTGAACCCCTACTAGCAAGAGCATAGTGATCCTATTTTACACATATTTTCAAGTTTTTCCTTGCCTTCCAAGGTCAGCGCAAGCCACAGTATAGCAAGTCTGACTTCAGGACACACAGACTGGATCACCACCCAGCATGGAGAGATCATCCTCCACTTTCAGACTCTCCAATGTCCTCATATCCCCTCAGATCCCAGGTGAAGAGCAAGACATTTGACCTTTAACTCAGGTTAAACTAAGGAAATGTCTGGCAACATCATGGACTTAACTTCTCAGCCACAATAGCGCCTCTTCAGTCCTGCTATAATCACATTTTATTTTGTTTACTAAAGAACTGTGGAGGACTTTGTTATAAACATAAATTTGGGCCCTGTGAAGATAATATTAAGAAGCAGTAAAAGCCTTTCTATGGGTTACAAAATTGACTACCTTAGAAATAGCACGTGGCTCTTTTCCTATTTCAAGAGCAGATGATCACAGACCCCATAAGGCATCTTCACCAGGACATACAGAATTTACGGAAAAGGATGCAGCCAATCTCCTAGACTTCTGAATCCTAAAGGATATTTCGTGACTGCTTTCAAAGAGAAGCTAAAGTTATCATCAAAACACCTCAAAATACCAAAATGACGAGGGCATGAAATTAAGAAGAAAACAAGACAATGTGGGAGCTCAAGTCAGAAAACTTTATGATCCCAAGATGAGGTCTGAGTTATATGCGACCTACTTTGTATTTACCTGGCTTTGCAAATTACATTGGAGTCTGATCTGTAGGGTAGACAGGGATAATTACACATTACCAGGGCACCATAGAGCAGAAGTGCTCAGAGAGAGAGAAACAAAAAGAGGCAACTGGCATGTTAAGAATGCAAATAATGAGGACACAGCAGTGCTGTAATGGGTAAGAGGACCACTGAGCGATGATAAAGCACGTGTGCAAACTTAGGTGATCACTTCCTGATGACAACACAGTTCCTAGTAGGGAGAAGTCTAAGCAACCAACAGCTTTCATTGACTCAGAGATACTGACATCTGAAGATGACTGATTGAGAAATAGCAGGCCTTAGGGAGATTTCAGTTATAAATATGTCTCTCATTTCTGGAGCAATTATCAAGTCATTTCAGATACACATTCCCTCTTGATTTTTCTCTGCTTTGTTATGCTTTGTATTGATGATAGTTCCCTTTTTCCACTCCAGGGAAATGTATGTATGTGTGTGTGTATCTCTGTGTGTGTGTGTGTATGTGTGTGTGTGTGTACTCATCTCAGAATATATTCATTTCAGCTAAGCCCACACACTACATGGTTGTCCATCATGTACATAATGCCATATCTAGTGGTAGATACGGTACTCATTAAGAAGAAGAGTAGAACACTGTTTTTAAATTATGATTATTCAGTTTTTTAAAGGTACTGTTATAGGGTTGTCAATTTCTAATGAAATTATTCTTCAAGGAGTTGAACTGAATTGTGGATTTAAAATATCCATCTACAGGAAGTCAGTTTGGTGACTGGGTAAAAACTGCTCCACCAGGGGCCATGGCGCAGTCTTTGGTGTTTTTTTCTTGGTGTTTTGTAGCCTTTTCAATCTGGGTAGCAGCTAAAGAAGACTGTTTGAGCCCTTGACATTTTCTTCATAGAATTTGCAATAGTGAAAAGGGGAAAAATACAGACAGCAAAGAAACAGCCACTTGATTCTCTCTCTTGAGTTCTTCCAAATTTTCCCAAGTTCTCCCTCATACCTCTCTCTTCCTTCTCTTCTCCTCCCAGGGTGGCACTGCTCTGTTCTTACTCCCTCCTAGCCTCAGGTATGCCCATTTACACATATGCACAGCCACTGGGTCAGGTATGCACAGACATGGGAAGGGTGTGGTGTAACACCACAGGAACTTGTTACAGGGGCTAATGGCAGAAGGATCTGAAAATCCCCACCCCATCACCCATTACCATTCCCTAGAAAATCTACACAGTGACTGGAGATAAGGAATGGTTGGAAGATCAATGAAATAGCTTATATAAAAGTACTTTTAAACCCTAAAGGGCTGCATAATGTTTGATATTAAGATTATCTACATATGAGGATCAAAATTAATAATTTTGCATAAATGTTATTGAATGATGAACACTTTTTAAATAAATGAACTGCTTACATGTCAACAAAATATCACAATAAGGTAAAAATGCAGCTAAGTATTGGATGGTGTGCTTAGTGATTAAACTGAATAGAGACCCCTGAATCAGAAAACAACAATTATCAACTGTATTAATCAATGTTAATTTACATTTGTAAGTTATCCTGAATTAAAATTAGTTCCCATGAGTTAGGAATAATGGCTATGAATTTTGAGAGTGTTTTTTCCTTTTATATATATATATATATATATATATATATACATACATATGAGGTATATAAATGTTACATGTCTATTTCATAGTGTGGATCTGACATCTCAGTTTTATTTTTGGTCAACACATGTAATTCAGACTCAGGGTCTCACTGAGCCATCATGTGATTAATCTTCAGAGTATGACTACAAATAGAATACTTATTTCTGAATTTATAAGTTGTTCTATTTAATTAAATTACACAACTATCTGGATAATCTAGTCACCAATTAAAGCTACCAAGTTCACTAATTTTAACTGGATTTTGACTTCACAAATCATATTCGAAATATCTTAAATATTAGGAAAAACATTGTATATAAATATAATCCACAATTCAATTTCAATTCACATACTTAAAAAAATGGTTTCTCCAATATGTGAAGATTTTTTATAAGGAGAAAACTCTCAACTCCTCTGTAATATTTTTCATGTAGATGCAAGTTTATAAACAGGAAAAAAATAGAGGCATTCTACATGAGTAAATTGGTTATAGCTTGAATGATTTAAAAGGTTTAGCCTTTCAGTTTGAAGTAGTTAAAGATTCACATTCATTGATCTATGTATCTCTCCCTCTGCCAATAGCACAAAGTCTTATTACTATAGCTAGACTATAAGTCTTAAAGTTGGGTAGACTATTGCCTCCCACTTCATTCTTCTTTTATAAAATTTTTTTTTATATTCAAGTTCCTTTCCCTTGCCACATTAATTTTACAATGACTTTCTTGCTAGGCACATAAGTCCTCGGTGCTCCTGTGAATACTCTCTGGCCCTGGGGTGGATGAGGGAGCATTTTCCTGGCTGATCAAAGCCCATACCTTAGCCCAGCATGACAACTGCCATTTAGTCAGTATGTGAGCTCCGGGGCAAGCCAAAGTGGGAGGCCCTGTGTCTGTACAGGTCCTTTTAGTGTGTGGCACATACAGATGCTTAATTAATAACCATAAAAAATAGGGCCTTGGATTTCCAGATCAGGTCCCACAGGTTCTTCAAATTGGAATCCTGATGGAGCCCTGAGGATAAAGTTGCTATTTAATAGATGGATGGTTGAATACATAGATACAATGATAATGTGGATCCATGTATAATTTATGATATGGAAATTTGCTTCCAGGCTGGTATATTTAGACCATAGCAGAATCTTAAATGTTTTGAAATGTACAGGAAGTTAGACTATGTGTCTTCAATATCTTGAAAATTGGTCAGTTCCTATTATTTTGACAAGCTAGTTTATGGCTATGTTCCTCAAATTTAAGTTCAAGTTATTTGGTATGTAGATAGGAAACATGCAGGGAAAAGACAGCAACAATTTCCACTTCTGCATTTTTCCTCTTGCCCTCATTTTCTGTGCCCTTCACTTGCTCCATTGATCTAACCTCCAAGGTTAATGTTTAAGAAATTAAAAAAGAAAAAAAGAAAGGAAACAATGCTATCAACCCCAGCATTTAAAAAAGTACCTCTTAAATAAAACAGAAGAGTCAGGAAATTATTTGGAATCAATGTGTAAGGTTTCCAGGGTCATTTCCATTGTTAAAGACCCAGGTCATACTCTGCTTCTTCCAAGGACTTTTTCTGATCATTTTGACCTCAGAGAACCTTACATGCTCCAGTTATTACTTCTTCTTGAATTTTTATCAGCACCACCCAACACCCAGATGAGAATTACCATCTCCCATTTAGGATGTCTCTCACTGGTGCCTATGTCTTCTTACTTCCCTGCTGATAGTGAGTTACTACAGTCCAGACACATCCCACTTCTCACTGATACCTTGCATAGAGCAGTGTCCCTAAAATATCTGTTGAATCAATTTATGAATAATTTATAAGGCAAATCAGTTTCCAAAAGATACTCTAAGTCTTTCAGATTTAACTATCTGATAGCTGGATTTTAATTCATCTACCCAGATTATCATTTATATTCCTGAACCCTATATTCCATACTCCTCATGGCTATTAATTAAGAAGGGGAATTAAGTGAGGTCAGGAAAATCTCTGGAATTAGAAGGAGAATCCAGGAATCTGGATTCTTTTCTCAACATTTACAAACTCAAAATCTAGTTATCTTCTGTTGAGTATATGCTATAATTAGTAGCACATCACTCAAAAAGGAACTTGCTTTGTAAACTAGTTTGATATTGTGATACTTTTACATTTATGGTCCCATTTGTCTAGTGATTAAGGTATAAATCTGGCTATTGTGTAGTCCAAAACTAATAAATAATCCAAACCAGTACTGTTCAGTGGACAAATGTCCAGGAGATCAGGACATGGTCCTCTACCTCATAAAGACATACCCCAAACCCTGCAACCTTGGATAAATGAATATCCACAGATGTGATCTGGGGTTTTTGAGATGGGATATTATTCTGATTTTTCAGGTGAGTCCAATGTCATCACATAAGTCCTTATAAGAGGGAGGCAGGAGGGTCAGAGAGAGCAGGAGATAGGTTGAAATAAGCAGAAATGAGTGGTGTGTATGTGTAACATGTGTTTGCTTTTGTGCATAGTTTATGTCTATATCACTGGATGTATAGTATGTATGTGTACATGTGGCATCTGTGTGTGCACAGAATATGTAGATTATATATGTGTGATGTATGGATATGTGGTGCATGTTTAAAGCTACATGTAGGTGTGTAGTGTATATCTGTGTGTGTACACACGGTATATTTAGGGATTAGGAGGTGGGAGAGAGATAGATTTGAGAAGCTGTACCTCTGTGGTCAGGAATATAGTTTCCTCCAGAAGTTGGAAAAAGTAAGGAAGTTAAAGTATCCTTTAGATCACTGTGAACATTTTGATTTTACAACTTTCGACTGCCAGTCCTACAAGATGGCAATTTTATTTTAAGCCACTGATTTGTGATGACTTGTTACAGCAGCAATAGGATACTAATAAGAAACATTGTGAGCTACAAATATAAACCACATGTATAATTTTAAATTTTATACTAGCTCTATTGAAGAAGAAAAATAGGTAAATTTCAAGTAAGAATATATTTTACTTTACAGAATATATCCAAAATATTATTTTGACATGTAGTCAAAATAAAGCATTAATGACTTTATTATCTTACTAAGTCATCAAAATCCAATTTGTTTTTATAGTTGCTGCACATCTCAACTTGGATAGGCCAATTTCCAAGGGTCCAGCCCTGCATGAGGCTGGTGGCTAGTATTTGATAGTCTAGTTTTAGATTATTCAAGTATGAAGCTACTTTGTCTCATTACTTAGGTCCTTGTCTTCCTAAGTGAGGTTCCTAGAGAGCATAGCCATCGTCTTCAAGTTTGTTCAGTAAAGTCTCAACTCTTCCCCTATCCCAATCTAAAAAGGCAGATGCTCATTTTAGCAAAAAACACTGGGTGATTCAAATGTTCATTAAATTTTGAGGAGCACGGCTGTAGATAGTGGATAAAACTTTCTTTTCACTTGAATTATTCATGTGAAAAACTAATTAAATATTTTGTTTTTAACTACTTCTTTCTGAAATGATCAGTACTTTCTGATAACTTCTTGTAAAATTTTAACTCGTGGTGGGAAAAACTGGGGTTTTCTGTAGAGAATTCTGTTGTTCATCTGGGCTTTCATGGTGAAGAATGGCTAACACTATCACTCCTGGAGGGGTAAGATTTGGTATCCCCTCTAGCTGTCTTCAAGGTAAAATGACAGATGAGTCTATAAAAATGTAGTATCATCACCAGTGTCACCAAGAGCAAGAACAAATCATCTCACTGTTTTCTAAGAGGGTGTGAGAGGTGGTCCACGTAAACCTGTGGTACAAGTGCATTGTTCCAACAAAGTTGCTCATTGGTACACAATAAACATGAATTGCCGACATCATTTTTTGTTGTTGTTGAAATTTTATAATGTTCAGACTTTGAGATGGGCAATTCATGGGCAAAATGAATACTATGTATTTGGGTACCCCAAAATGCCAATGGAATTATTTGATAAAATGAATGCCACTTAATTTTTGGGTAAACTCCAGGAATTTGGAGTTACAGAGAGAAACAGAGAATAATACTGCAGGGTTCACAATCCATCTTTTGCCAGTGATTTATCTCTTTTTTGGTTCTTTGATTGAAAGGTTGGGAAATGAATACTAAGCTGATAATTGGGAATAAGCTATCTGACCTTTTCTAATACTGGAAAATGTTTTGGATAAAATTCTATTATTTAATCAGGGACAAGGATAATGGAAAAGGTTGAAGATTCTAAATTATAACTTAAAAATCAGAGTGATTTTAACAACATTGCAGTCTAGACCTTCTATCTGTGCTTTTCAACCACAAAGCACTTAGACATGCTGAATAAAATGAAGAAATCCTTTTTTAGATCTGGACCTGATGCCACAGGAAAGTTAGAGAACCCAGAAGCAAAAAGAGAAACAAGTGACAAGAGTTCAGAGGAAGCTGTGGCTGCTCCCAGCATTGTGTGTGTACTTATATTCCTCACTAGAGTGAGTTTCAGAGATTTGCAGAAAGTGGGGGGACCTAAGCAAAGAAGGAAAAACCTTGGGTCCCTCACTATACTAGGATTTGAAACTGAGAAACTCTTGTGAAGGATTATATGAAGGGCACACTAAAAGAAAGGCAAGATGAAAAAATGCTGCCTACAGAGATGACAAAGACTCCACTGGACCACCAAATGAAGAAAGTAAACTGACTGGGGGAGAGAATTCATGTTTGCAAAGATATTGCAACAATTGCAGAGGTAATAAATAGAATCAGGAAACAAAATAAATCCTAAGCAGATAAGAAATAATGTATCTACATAAAAACATATTAAAATGTAACTGCAGAACACAAAAGGCAAAAAAAAAAAATGAAAAACAGCAGGGAGGAGATAGATAATTTGAAAGGAAGAGCAAACTAATTTGACTGTAGGAATCACTACATTATACATAGGCACCAGAAGACTGTGCTCAAGGTACTAAGAGAAAATATCTTTTCTCTTTTGGAAAAAATTGAGTTTACCATCCATAGACAATGACTAAACATCTAAAGAATCTTCTCTCTGAAAAATTAAGTTGAACCTAGAAGAAAGAACAGAGGTAATAAGAATGATGAATGAGCATAGAAATTGTGAAACAGGAGGCTAAATGCAGTTATGTACTGATTATATGAGACAATATCAAAAATGATATTTATTACTAATTTGTGGTTGGGGAAAATGGAAAAATACTAACAATTATTAACGTGTAATGCAGGAGGGTGGTCAAAGTTGATCATTGTAGAATTATTGTGGAATTACTATAGGGTTATTGTAGAATTACTTATTTTAAACCTTAAAAGTGATCATTTCAAACACATAAAAATAAGGAAAAAAATAATAAAAAGAATTCAATATAAATTGTGAAGAAAGAAAAAAGCATAGAAAATATTGGAGGAAATTAAAACATAATTATGTGGTAGAACCCAAGTGTTCTACCACAAAACCAAAATCAATCTGCATATTCTAAATTTGATAGTGAAAGACAGATTGTGAAATTAGGTTATAAGAAAAGCACCTGTAGTCTGCTTTTTGAATGATACAACTAAACAGAGAGAGAGATATATGAATGCTGAAAGAAAAAAATACAAAAGAAAATTAGGTGAATTCTAATGAAAAAGATGCTTTTACTGTTAAATTAATACCAAATAAAATAATTTTCCATGCTAAAAGCATTATTGGAGTTAAAGAAAGACATAACAATGATTAAATGCTTTTTATTAGAAAGATACATTTCTAACTTGCATATGCTTAATAACAAAATATTCAGAGGTGAAATTTACATACCTACAAGGAGAATGACAAATCCAAAATTGCTGATGGGAATCTGAATGTATCAATCTCAGTAACTGATAGATGAAGCAGACAAAATGTTGGCAAGGGGATAGAAAATTTTCACAACAGAATCATACATACACACAAATTTACAAACACAAATTAGAAGATACCTTCCCACCACTCAAGCAATTTGAAGTATTAAAAAGAAAATTGATCACAAGGTATTAACAAATTAATTCATGCTGTCTACTAGAAAGTATGTATGACAAATAAAATATTCTTCAGTGAAAATTATCTCATCAAATTTAGGAAGTAAAATGATATGTATATCTCAATAAAAGCAGAAGTAGTATTTGATAAAATTCAGTATCTATTCATGATCAAAATTCTTAGTGAATCAAGAATAGAACCAAATATCATTAAGATTATGAAAAATACCAATAGAAAGTTTCTACATCACAAGAGATTAAGATGGTTCACAGGTAGACAATGAAGTAAATTAAAAAAAAAAACAATTATTAAAAACATTAAAAATACATATATATTGAGAGAGAAAATGAATATGGATATATAGCACAGTCTATAAAATAGTACTGCTCTGCACACAATGGATTAAAATGTACCCATTAAAGTTTACTGGGGAATAGTCATAAAGAAAAAAGAAAAAGTTTCCACAGTAAATACATAATGGTGAAATGTCTGATTCATTTCTTTTAAAATTGGGAATGAAACAAATATCCTATCTCTGTTCCAGGACTGTTTTAGGAGCCTGATCAATGGATTAGAATGAGGTAAAAAAATAAATTACATATAAATCACAGAGGAAGAAAGAAAATTGTGTGCATTTTTAGGTGATAGGATTTTATATATAGGAAACTCAGGAGCATCTATAGTTACATTACTAGAATTAACTAGAGAGTTCAGCAAGTTTACTAGATAGTAGAGTAATATGAAAAATATGATTTCCCTATTGGCCAGGAATAAACTGTGACAAAATAGGAAAGCATTAAAAGAGCATGATTGTTTATATTCAATAGTAAAAACGATCTTAAGAATCAATCTACCAAAAGGTGATGTGCATGAATGATAGCATGAAAACAATAAAATTTTAATAATTGACATCAAAAATGCCTAAATAAATGAACAGATAAGCCACATTTTCTAAAAGTAGGCTCAATATTGTCAAAGACATGAATAAATTCAATATAAGTGTAATAAAAATTCTAAGAGGTTTTCCTATGGCATCGGACAAAGTAATTTTAAAATTTTTCATGGGTCACCAAAAGGGAAGAATAGCAAGATAAATTTGAATACGAAGATGGGGGAGGTTACCCACTTGCCCAAATATATATGTCAAGGTTTATTAAAAAGTGGGAGCAACTATGATAATGGAGTACTGTTATAGAGAAAGAAAATTCTATGATAATGGAGTACTATTATAGGGAAAGAAAATTCATGAGCTTGAAGAATCCAGAAGAGTAAATAACACATGTAGGAAAAATCAATTTTTTTCAACTTAACACTTATTAATAGATATTTATGTATTTACTAATTTATGGACTCTAAGTTCATAAAGGTTAGGTTTTGTTTTGTTCACTTTAGTGCCCTTAATACCTAGAACAACATCTGATTCACAGTAGGTGTTAACAGATATTTGTTACGTGAGTACATATGCCTAAAAATGTTTATGAAAGCACTGTTTGTTATCCTTGCAAAATCTGTGAAATATATTATGTCAAATAATGTTCTCATCTGTTCATTGAACAGAATTGGGGGGTAAAGTCACAGGATAAGGGTTTGTGGAGTGTCAGATATGGAAGGCTATTTCCAACATGAAAAATCACACATTCCAGTATGTTCCAATAAGAAAAATGTTAGAATGACAAATCAGTTTATTTCCTTAAGTAGTATGCAATCTCTAGAAAATAAATTACTTTGGAGAGACTCTTCCTATTTATTTCATAAATAAGACTCACTTCAAGTAAAACAGAATGCAAAGCCTTTCAGTCATGCTAGCTGTGATGTATATAAAGGAAGTAGTTACCCTACTGTGAATTTACTAGTGAGAACTCTTTAACAGTAAGATGCTCATTATATGAGGCATGTGAAAAGTGTTGGGAATATAAATGTTGTACATTATATGCATTTACTGAAACTGTGTAATACAGTATCATTTCATCCAACAGAATTTTTTCTACTTTGTTTAAAGCTTAAAACAAATGCAAGAAAAACAATCATTTCTAAAGAGGGTAAAATTTAGCTTTCTGTATAAATTACAGAGGCCTTCAGATTCCATAAAACCACCTCACAGTGATTAGTGTCAGTAGAACTCATGAGCCCAAATAAAGATGAAGAAACCCCCTACATGTAGAAACAGTTGATGAATGCAGTTTGTCTATGTCCACACTTGTCCATGCTAGGGGAGAAGAGAAACAGAAAGGACATTTTGCTCTAGTGGCTGCTAGAGAGGTCAGGGCTACACCTACATCTGAGGCAGAACTGACTTGTCAAGGGTTAATATCATACTACAAATGCCTAAAGTTGCATTGTTCAAGGGAGGTAGAAGTGGGTGGATGAGTTGAGAAGAAATCCTAAAAACTTCAGGAGTGTAAAATTCTTGTAAGGAGTTTATAACTGGGTATGAGTATACCACATTGTCAAATAAAATACAGCTTTGCCTAGCTGGGGCTGGTGAGGTCAGGTGAACCACACTAGCGCTTAGGATGCAATGGGTGGTCACTGACCACAGGTCGAACACTGGGAGTCAAGGTGACATGGCTGTCCATTGGGCTGGCCACCAAAACTGACCACCCTGACTGACTGGTGGGGAATTCCAGCTGGGAAGAATTTAAAAAGCAGTGTAACATATTTGGAAAACTGTTTGGATTTCTAATAAAGTTGAGCACATGTACATGTGTGATACAATTTCACTCCTATTAAGACCTGAGAAAAGAGTTCTTATATTTTCCAAAAAAAAAAAAATAATAATAATAATAACAGTGTTCATGACAACACTGCTCATGAGAGACCCCAACTGGAAATAACGTCAAAGCCAGTCAAAAAAAAATTGTCCAAGGAAATGCTATAGACCAATGAGAATGATCAAAGTAGGATTGGGTAGAACAAGGATTCATCTAAAGATCATGATGTTGGATGTGTACTCCATCTAGGAGAATATGTTGCTTATGTGGAAACAACTCATTGTATTTAAATTCAGGAAAGGTGCCTGCTGGTAGAAGTGGGAGGGAAATCTGAAATTGGGTGTGAGGAGCATTTCTGTTTATTTTAGCTGATTTCACTTTGTCAAAACTCATTTAGCCATGTATAGAACTGATGCACTTGTCTGTCCTCTACATTTTAATAATCTTTATATCAAAAAAGGAATGGATGGGCGAATAGATGTGAATGCAACATACCAATAGTTGGCAAAGTGAATTTGGGGATGGACTGATAAAGGAATATTTGTTAAATTTTGATATTCAGCCAAGAAATGTGGATAGCCTAAAGATGAGAATAAGCACATTATATATTAAGGATGGGGAAAGATGGCACAAACTAAGGGTGCAGTGTTGTGATGGGGCAGAAATCCAAAACCAATGCATAAATAGAGTATACATGATGAGATACAATGAGGAGGACATTTAGATTTAGAGGATTTTTATATGCAATAGGTAGGTATTTTCTTGCCTTTATAATTGTTTAATTAAAAATAGTCATGAGGTAGCATATGCTACCTATGTCTATATATAAATATAAATGTAACTATTTATATGTAAATATAGATATGACTATATATATTTTTATATAAATAGCATATGCTGCCTACTTGTGGAGAAATTTAAAAAATTGAGAGTATAAAGAAAAATTTTTTGCAAACTACAGTTTAAATAGTGAAAATAGTAGCAATATAATTTGAGGATTAATATTAATTCTATGGAAGTTTAATATCAAAGGAATTTAAGCAATAGGCTCAGATGGGTTAGAAGACCTTTAAATTTTGTTTACATAGAAACTCCAACTCACTGCCACAGAGCTACCTTCAGCACAGCATCTGCATGATAAAAGCTGTTTTTCTTTCCCTCCCAACTAGTTCAGTTGTAATATTTCCATTAAAACAAACAAGTCTAAAGATTTTTTTAGCTCAGTTACAAACCATAGTCCTTCAGAATAAAGATATCCCTGGGATAAGTTTGAAGAATCTTTGCCTTTTTTTATACATTTTATCAAGCCTGGAATTTAGAACTTCAGAGGCATGGTGGAAGAAGCAAAGGATTTGGGCCATGGGTTAAAGTATAAAAAGATGACTTGGGGTCACAGACAAGACAAAGGTGACAGACTGCCTAGGGGAAAGGAAAAATCTATAGCAATTGTAGCATAAAGTACCAAGTTCAATAAGTTTGTATTTCTTGATATAATTTTGGTACTTTCTCCCATGTGGTTGCATTTGTGAGGGGAGAAATTGAGAACAAACTTGTGAGGTTACTTCAAATTGGGAACTTACAAAATCTTCACTGAAGTTCCCTCTGGCCATGGCTTATGGCATTACCTATCTCCCATGACTTGGGTTACAACACCATATAGGTGACAAAAACTCCCAGCACCTGGAACAGAAACTCAAAACTCAAAATTCTCTTTCTTGGTCTATTTTTCCATGGGCAAAGAGGGAGAAGGAGGGAGAGAGAGGAGTGAAGGAGAGAGATGGGGTAGGGATGGGGGAGGGGAAGAGACAGAGACAGAGACAGAGAGTGCAAGCGAGAGAGCAAAGAGGGAGAGATTTCTTCAAAGGATCCTAGTAGTTGAGACAGATTTATCGAGTCTTCAGTTGTCTCTAAAGATAGTGGAAGGATAACCCTCCCTCAAGAATAGAGTTCTAAATAGTTCTTGAGATCATCTCCTTGGGAAAGACACTTTCTACACTGGAGTTGACTGAGTCCTCTGACATAAGTTGGCCATGTTCTATACTTTTCTCAGCAATGAGCATTTTAGAAAAACTTTTCCCAGCAAGCATGGTGATATTTTATTATTTGGATAGAAAATTCTTCAATGAAAGTAGAATGTGGCATAAATTGCTGCAAACAGAGAGGGGGCAAATTCTCCAAGGGCATGGCTATTGTTTTTGTCCATGAACTGGAAATGGAAGCAAAGGGTTGAAGGAATTTAGAGTCTATTCGAAGTTTATAAATTAGGAAATGCAAAGTCAGTTTAAGAAACATTCACAGGTAATATTTTGAACTTCATCTCAGGAAATGCAGGGAAAGCACTTGTATTCTTAGTTCAAGGGTAGTTGAAGCTCATGTGGTTTGTTAGAGAAGAATTTCTCATGTTTTTCACAAATATAAAGCTTAAGTTTACTCTGAGGAAACAATTATTGGGAAAGGTAAGACCATGGTGGGAGAGGGGGAAAAACCTCCTATTCCCACATCAATTCATATTAAGAATAGTGGCAGAGTTCTATTTTTCCAGAGGGACTAATTTGTCCCTTTGTTTCACTGAGCAGTTGCTGGGATCCCTGGGTGGTTAAGGAAAATTTGTCTCAGACCACCATCCACTTAAGTTCATTAAAATGAATGTGTCCTTCATTTTACACAAATTCATGCCTAAAGCCCTAAATTTACAAATAAAATCTAGTTTATTTGCATCATGAAAGAATTCTTTACACAAAGATATACTTCAGGATTTTTTTTTTTTAAAGCAGATTATCCTAGTGTATTTTATAATATGGTTTCATGTGTAGTTATTTGATCTATGAACATTTTTTCAGGAACACATTTTTGGGGTCAAGAGCAAGATGTCTCCACATTCACAATGCTCATTGTTGTGCTAAATGTCTCCAATACAGTGCATTCATGACTGGTGACTGAAGAATTGTTGCTAGTGGTATCTTTCCTGATGAGGGCTTGGTGTCTACAAAAGGTTCCAGTCTTGTGGAAACCTAACTGTTTGTTGGGGGAGAAAGACTCAGTGAGAAGGAACAAGGCAAATTTTACCTTCTCTGTACTCTGCACCTTCTGTTGCATCCCTGCTGATTGGTCAAGTCTAGTTCTTTGAGTCTCCCCTCACTGTAGTGCCAGCAGACGTCTTGATTTAAAGTGTGAGTCATGGAAAGCACAGCTAGGATGCTCTTGGACTCAAAGGGGACATGCATGCTGATGCATTTACAAAGGAGAGTACTACACAAATATCCAGGTTTATAATTACTCCCAACCTCCCAGTGTTAATTGTAACAAAAAGATTTGATTGTGTAAAGTGCCTTAAAACGGTTTTATTTCTGTTTCCAAAAGATGACACTGAAATGAAGCTACCAGCAGAAAAATATTCTCCAAAATATCAAGCTCTGGCTTAAAAAAGAAAGAAAATGGGAAGTATATAGGTTCATTAACCAAAAAGCCGATGGAAGGCTATACGATTCACACATCACTGCGGAGCTGCCCGGGATGAGCGGGACTGAGTCCTACTTCCATCTGCTCGGAGCAGGAGCCCAAATGAGCCGCAGGCCCCGGGGCCTCGCAGTATTTGAGCACAGCTTATCAGCAGGAAAAGTCATTAAGCAGCAGGAAAGAGAAACAAAGAGCACTGTGAGTGGAGACTGGAGAGTAATGGGGAGGATGGGAGGGTGGGAATATACATGCGGCAGCAGCTAGTTCAGTGGTGGAGATACAATGAGCACTGATGTGAGGGAAAAGAAGCTGGGGTGGGGTGATGGACAATACACAAGAAGAAACTGGGAGAACGAAGTTTGATGGAATAAAGAGAAAGATTCTGGAAAGACAAAACCAAAGAACACGGGACCTATAATGACTGTAGAAATAACAAAGGGGGCAGAAATTTTCCACTTAATCTGCACAACAGTGGGTCAAGAGGCTCCTATAATAGATCACTGTGTCCAGGAGTGTGTGTGTGGGGGGTCACTCTAAGCTGTGAAGAAGGGCCATCACTGGATACCACAGTAACTCTTGCCCAGCCTGGAAGAGGGAGATGAGCCTTTTGGGGTTCTGCACTTCACCTAGGCTTATCCTGGGGCAAGATGTAGTTCTTGTCTTACAGGCTTTTCTAGGGTATAAGAGAATGCTGGGGTCCCCAATAGCTTAATGGCAGGATGGAATCGGTTGTTTTTTATCCTGTATTCCAAGACCAGTAATCACTGGGCATGATGTTCAGAGACTGAGCATCTTCCTTGACTCTTCACAGGAGATAGATGAAATGGCTGATTTATCAAGCAGGGATAGTCTGTACCTTAGTTCTTATCCAGGTTACTAGCTATGAATGGAAACCAAAAGTGGCATCTGCATTTACTCGTTTATCTGAATGACTGGTTGCTTAAAAATACTAATTTTTCTTATGTTGAAGTCAAATGTGCCTAAAATTCAACTGGTTGTAAAGTCTTATCACAAATATTGTAATTTGCATGCCTCTGGCAAGGATAAAAAGTGCTTTCATTTGCAAAAAAAAAGTCAGAAGAGTTGAAGACTGGGAGAGATCAGAGAGCAGGGATTGATGGGAAAGGGCAGGAGAGAGTCTCAGGAATGACAGCAATGCTGGATAGAATTTAATCTGGGAAAGAATGCTTATATCTTAATAAGGTCAGGGTCACACAAATGTATACTTTAGTCAAAACTCACAAGACTAAAATAACTCAGCAACACATAAGTATTGTACATCTTGTCATCTGTATCATTCAAATCTGTGACAAATATTAAATTTCAGCTAATGATAGACATGTTAAATATTTAGGGGGCATGGGTTTTATTAAAAATTTTAATGGACCTATTAAAATATATGCTTAGGCACTGATTTATTTAACTAATTCTTCAAAGATGGGGATTAGTTTGCTTCCAACTTTTCAGCATCAGTATCACTTTGACAAATATCTTGTAAATAATTTCTCTAGAATGGATGCTGAAAAGTAAAGTTGCTGGGTCTACAAACTTTTGATATCCCTTACCAAATTCCTCACCCCCAATCAATACTGTGTGGAATGATAGGCAATCTTAACTTTTTTAAGATGTAAGTAGATTTATATATAGTTTATATATATAAACTTCATCTACATATAAATATATATGTATATATACATATATACACATATATACATGCATGTATATAAATATATGTATATAAAGTTTATATATAGTGACATATAAAGTCATATGTCATGTGTAATTTTCATGTGTGTAACATACATCAACATCTGTGCATCCTACATTATGTACACCATCAAAATTCTAATTTCTATTCTCATGTAAACTCCTTTCAACTGATTTACCTATCCCTTCTCTTAGGGGGGAGGTGTTTTGGTTTCTGCATGTGGATATGGGTGTATTGATGGCTAGGAGGAGGCCAGATCGAGCAACATGTGACAAAGCAAGCACAAGGATATACTAATGCACAGTCTAAGTGGTGAGTACAAGGATGTTCATCTTGTTTCTGGCTTTTGTATGTCTGAAAAACTTATAATAAAATGTTAAATATAAAGAAGAAACATCTCTCCTTGCAAATGACTCAAGGCTGAGATACCTTCATGCTCCCATAGGAGACAATTTTAAACTGGAGTTTCAAATGCAAATTAGAGACCTAAGCAGTTCTCACCTGAGCAAGATAGAGATAGTCTCTCCATTTTCTTTTTCTTATTGTCCTAGAAACAAGAAGGACTATTTCTTTTAAAGGATGTATTCCTGTTCATTGTCTGAAAAGAAGATTAATACCTAATAGATTTGGAAAAACTACAAAGGTTAAGAAGTCACCAGCTTCTCAAGGTTAAAGTTCCTGATGTATATTTTTCGGTTTTCTTTCTGACTGGTATTAAGGAAGCATGGAGAACTGCCTTCATGTTTTGTTCTTAAAAGAGCTTCTCAAGTGTTCTTCAGATTCTTCTTCAGCTTGTCTTTGACCCCTGAGACTGGTTCCACAGACTCCTTCTTATATGAACATGCCAGATAAAGGGGCAGAGGGAGCTCACTTAGTTCACCCTTTTAAGCTAATACTAGTCTCTCATAAGTGTTTAAGTCGGCGGGGGGTGGGGGGGTGGGGGGGTTCTCTGGCCAATGAGTCTTCTCACCAAACCCTCCTGTCCTACCCAGAAATTGCCTCCTTAAAACTGCACTCACTTGGAAAAGCTGTTTGCACAAAATATGTGAATTGACTGTGCCTTATTTTTTTACTACACCAATTTTAATCTGGTTTAAGGAAGCAATTTTTTTTTCTTCCATAGGGGGAAGCCTATAGACTGTGATTTATTTTTCTTTTTAACTCTTGGAAGCATATTACTACAGTCCAGAACAAGGAAATTATCTTAAGGGATCCAATCCCCAGCTTCCCATTTAGTTATATCTGAATTTAGATTTTAAATGCCTCCTGGTCCAAGGAGTTTTAGTCTTTTCTGGATGAACTGGTGATCACTCTATCTTGCCTAATCCATCTACAGATCACACAAGGCCAGTGAATAGAATCATTCCTTGGAAGCAGGAGAAGATACAGAGTGAGTAAGTGCCATGAACTTTCTAGACTAATCCTTATTTACCAACATTCTATTCTCTTTTTAAAAGCTGTGAAATGTACATAAAACATGATTAAATTTTTATGCCCTTCAAAGAATGACTATATAAGTAAGATTTAAAAACAGTTTGCAAGGAAGTTTTTGGCCATAATACATGTCCTGGATCTTGGTTTGCGAAGCACAGTCACCATAGAGATAGGAAAAAGGAGAGCCAAATCACAGCATGTTCTTGGTTTGCTAATTTGAATGGTAATAATTATGCCTATTTATAAGAATGGTTGTGAGTTTTGGGCCAATGCATGGCCTTTAAAAGAGAATGAAAGTCTAGTTCCAACTCTTACTCCTAGTACATATGTACATGTGCAAGCGTACACTCTCACCCCTTCCACATACCCCTTGGTCATCAAGAAAGAGCAGCTAGATTAGCTAGAAATTAGCGAGATAATTTGTGTCAGATGACATTTAACATTTTGAGTCCCTGTCCCCACATACTGTGACCATTTGAAATCTACTCAGTTTTAGGAAGTAGATGCTTACAGCTCTGAACCCTTTATAACAAAAAAACAAAGAAAAGGCATCAAATGCCAAGCAGCAGTGAGTCTAATGACCACACAGACCATTAGGAAATGGGCAAACAAAATTAACTCTCACTGGGAGCTCCAGCTCTTCACACACGTGTCCTTGGCTTCATTAACGTCCTCCTACAACCAGAGCTAGGGTCTCTTTCAATGCTGGATCTCCCTTGAGTCTCTTGGTAGTCAGTGTGGGGAATGTACTCTCCCCATGGCCCCAGAGACCTAGATGGAAACATGGTGATAAAACACAATGCTGAAGCCATCTATCTGATCTTCTGGCTGAAGAGAAAGTAGAGGTCAGGCAGAACCAGTTACAAAGAGAAGATTAAACCAGTGCTTACCATTTTTTAAAATTAAATTAAAATTATACTGATATATATATATATATATATATATATAGCATTGTTGCTTCTCCTTTTCCTTAAATTTTTCATGCATGCCTATCATTGACCTTTTTTTCCCTCTCCTTGGATTGCAAGTTCTTTTTGATGCAATAAAAACACCTAGAAATTGGAGTGTATAGAGAGAAGTGGGTCCAGTGTTTAGAACAGCAATTTGGGAAATAAGTGAAGATGTCCTAGTTACAAAGGTGTTAGACTGTAAGATCAAGTAGGAGAATGAGACAAGCCAGAAATGAGCAGTAGGTCTTTGGCCACTCCTTGTATAGACAGACAGGAAACAGGAGAGAAGTAATGAATCTCAGCCTGGAGAAACACCACCCAGGAGTACTAGAACCTCTGCTGGAAACATGCATTGGATGAGCTGCTGTAGGTAGCACCAAAGCACAGTGGAAGGAGAAACACTTGACTTTTTACTTTCTTTGCATGCTGTCTTCTCCCAGGGTCACCCATAGGTTAAACCAAGGGAAGCCACTTAACAAAAGGAACCTCATCAATAGACTATGACTTTCCTTCAATACAAGGCAACACAGGGCAGCTGGGAATGTATTTGCAAAGATTGGCAGAAAAGCTCACCTGTGTACATGTACCCTCCCTCTTTCCAACACTCTGCCTGGAAGTCTCAGGTTATAGAAAAACTCTTCAATGATTGACAGGTCAGGGAAGAATTAATACTTTGTGGGCAAGAACTGATGATTGTCTAGATTTTCAATGTATGATCTGCATTCATATTTGAAATATATGGAATATATGAAATGCCATGGCTCAGTCACTTCTTTGGTTTTATGACATCCAGTTTTCATCAGAGTAGCATAATGAGGATAGCAGACACTGACTTTTAAGAAAACAAAGCACTCTAAAAATATAATTACTGTTACATAAAGTTGAGACCAAAAGAAGAGTTTAAATAAAACCAAAAACCCTAAACATTACTAATCAAAGTTTTATTTGTCAAAATTTCTACTTTATTTTCCCATAAAGAACTATTGAGCCAAGGTCACATTCAAATTATCAACTGAGGACATATATTGAACATTTAGATAATCATTAACTTTTTGCAAGAAGTGCAAGAGTTATCTCATCACTAAATCTCTACTCAACCTTTTGTGTGGGAGATTGAAATCAGAGAAGTAATCTTCTTCTTTCATCCTTCATAAAATAAAAGGGTCAATTTTCTTCTTTTCCCTGTCTTTCTATTATTTTCTCCATTTGAACAAGTACTTTCCCATAAATACCAGTTTTATTTGCTCACATTAACCTAGTTTTAGTTTCAAAATTTTGATAAGGCAGGTATTCAAATACTTTTTATATTTGCTGAAAAACATGTGCAATTAGAAATTTTGGATTATGAAAAAGGGAAATTATTTTCTTTGCCCACACATAATAGGTATTGTCAGCCACATACTATCTTTCAGTTTTCTAATTTGTAATGTGATATGATGGCACTTTTTGACAGTAACTAAAATGATCTATGGCCATAAAGATATAGTCTCATGGTTATAAGAAAGATTTATGATTCTGGTTATGAAAGATATTTTATTCCTCAGCAACATTACAGGCATGGCTGAAAGCCCAACAAAATCGAAATAAATGTACAGAATGAGCAAGCTTGTCAGGTAATAAAGGAAGTTCTTCAAATCAATGGTAAGGTTATATAAGGTTGATTACAGGTATAATTTCAATGCTATTTTGTAATTTTATCTCAAATAACTTTAGACATGCATCTGTTTATATTAAAAAATAATTTTCCTGAAAAAATTATTGAAAGACCAGAAGGGTGCATCAAGCACTTTAAAAAATACTAATAACATAATCCTCTGCCCTAGTGGGTATTTTCAGAAATGTGTTGACTATATGTAAGGAATGTTTCCAGAAAGTGCTTTTGTGCTGCCAGTTATTCTGCAGAATGGTAATATCAAATGGAATGAACTACAATTAAATGTGGAAGTAAGACCGCATTTAGGTCCAGGCTTGGAAACTAAACCTACTCCCTTCTGTTGATCCATTCATTATCAGGGAATGAGTGATGACTAAAGGACTCAAGGTCAGCTGAGTTATTCCATGGTCATTGTCCAAAAATGAGGGATGCTAATTAAAATGCAGTGTGGCAGCCTAAAGGAATATCTGTTCACATGAAATTACTATACCAGAAGCAGCTGAAAATTAGATAAGTTCACATTCTTATCTTTCTAAGTATCACAAAGTATCTAGCCAGCAGCTAATTTTGTAAATAATTTAATGCCAGATTATAGTGATAGCAGCTGGGGATAACTTCCCTTCAATCTGAATCTGGCATTCCCTAGTGTGTGGTTCATATACCAAAACAGTACAAACTAAGTTGATCTCATGATTACTTCTTAGACAATTTTATTCAAATTTATCAAATCTTTTTAATGGAAAAGAATTAGAAAGCAACAGACAACATTGTAATAATAACATAATGTCAAAATTTAACAACTATCATTTTTGAAAAAATAGTTTTAAGCAGTTCTTTTTTTTTTGGCTTTTCCATTATTTTATTTTATTTTTAAAATTATTTATATATGAATTTCACATCTCTGTGATCTCTGGGGTTCACTCCCCCCACCCTGACTGTTCCCACCCTGTCCCATCCCTCCCCAGGTTGTGTACTTCAATTTGGTTGTTGGCTTCTTTTGACTTTTCTTCATGGGTTTTGTTTATTTTTCCCATGAGCAACCTACAAACTTCAAAATGAAATTGTTATTTTAAAAATCAGTAAAGGAAGACCCATTTTATAGATATTGAGTCTATTGGAAGATACTGATCCTGTGTTTATTTCATATTTATAGTGTCCCAATCTTGACATATTTCCAGTAAATTAAAGCTGGTAAGCAAAGACAGGAAAGGGAACTAAGCTAATAAAATACACTACAGCAGTAGACACTTAAGTAGACACTTAAGTTTGTTAGTGTGTATTATCATACTCCCTTTAAGGTTTGGTAAACCCAGGAAAGTAAGCCTAGTCAAGGCAGGAAGGATCCTACCTTGACTCATTCATTTTGGACATCTGGATTCAGATTCTGATGGAATACTAGCCATTCTTAAAACTTCTTTCAGTTGTGGACTCTTTTTTAAGAAGCAGAACAACTCTGAAGTCTCCTCAGAAAAATGCTTATTGCACAAGCACACCAAATGTGTTCTAAATGTCACTACCCATTGCAACTAAAGAGGTCTGTAGACATCTTATTAACATCACTGAGACATTAGCTAACTTACTAACTTGGAGACTTTAACTGGAGACTTTGCAAACACATTAGAAAAATCTCATTGAAAATAAACAAATAACTCAAGGAATAAAGGAACATAATAAAGTTAGCTCCCCTAACATTTAATACTAATGTACAGCAAGTAGAAATATTTTGTGGTGTGTGATATTAATTTCTAGTGAAGTGTTGGTCTGGGTCAGGTATCTGGGCCAGA
The DNA here is from genome assembly GCA_004024945.1 of Uropsilus gracilis. NCBI lineage: Eukaryota > Metazoa > Chordata > Mammalia > Eulipotyphla > Talpidae > Uropsilus > Uropsilus gracilis. Next base: position 143,486 of record PVHY01001273.1, read on the forward strand.
TTATGTACAGTTTACCCTATGCATACAATTGGGTTTGTACTTCATTTTGCTAATGGATAATATCATCAACCAACTGTTTTGCTGTTTTTTTTGTTTTTGTTTTTGTCTTTTTATCTCCTCAAAGACTGACTTTCAACTTTGTATGGACCTCCCTTTGCTTCGGGTTCATATGTCACCACTACTTAGCACCTCTGTACTATGCCTACAAAGAGATGAGAAGTGGCTTTATGATTAGGTATTTTGTAGCTGGTTCCTAGCTGACACTTGCCCAATAGAGGAAGGGTGGACCCGGGCAGGTGGGCCCTACTTTATTTCCCTTCTACATTAACCATTTTACTGTTAAAACCACAGGGAATTTGTAGATGATACATGTGAAAATCTTAACCATAGGAGAGGAGGAAACCTGTCTGTGCACTACTTTTTCCACCACTGAAGCGGAGTTTGTCACACATTAACCACTATACTAATAATGGCTTAAATCATTTAACAAAATAAAGCATGCCACTGTTTAAATTTTCTTTCTTTAATTGTATTTAAGCAAATGGAGCCAAACTACATAGAAGGAGTAACATGTGGTTCTTTAGCAAATCAAAATACAATTTTCAATTTGTGGGTCAGGTTAGATAGATAAAATTGCTTAAGGTCTACAAAGTTTATGTCTTCCTTTGGCTACACTGGAGACTTCTGATTCAGGATAGACTAAATTCCATAACATCCTACCACTGAGAGACAATAGAAAAACTGAAGGAGAAATAAAGATTGAAAATTTGGTTTGAAAATAAAAATTTGAGCAGTTTAAAAACTCAGAGAAAATGGAAACTAGAAAGTGCTTGACATTTGGTAATTTTAATGTGACAGCTGAGGTACTGAGAAGACAAACAGCTTTTTGGCTGTCTCATGAGACTGAGGTACAAAAATTAGAATTCAGAACTCACCAGGAATGAGGAGCCTTGCTAAACACACACATTCAGCTGCACCTATGAGCAGTACAGAGCCATGATTAAAAGCATGGAATGGAAATGGACCAACCCTCATGAAGACAGGTGCTCAATAGACTATGGTGGTTTGGTGGTGGGAGTGCTAGGATGACACCTGTCAGCACACTGCTAAGGTCAATGAAAATATATTTAAAATTTTAAATTATCTATATACTTTAGTTAAAATAAGTATATGCAAATTTAAAGAGATCAATAAAAATCCAGTATGAAGAAGTTAGAAATAAATTGAAAAAATAAAAACAGCCTTAGACACCTGTGAGAGAATATCTAAAGGGCTAAAATATATGTCATTGGCATTGCAAAAGTAAGTAAGAAAATGGGTTTGGAAAATATTTGCTCTCTGGTTGAGGGTGTAAAGGATGGAATGGGGTTAGTTCTTCAAAAAAGAATGACAGTAGTCATGAACAACATCATAATAATAATTTTGAGAATTTAAATGAAATAGATAAATTATTTTAAAAGCTTCAAAAACACAAGAGGGTGGTAGACTAAAACAAGAAAAATAAATAAATGGAAAGGAAGTAATAAAACTGCCATTAATCATAGATGATGTGGTTGTATGTAGAAAATACAAATGACTCAGATTAACTGGTAGAATTAAAAAGTGATTTTGTCAAGGTTGCCAACATAAGTCTCTATGTAAGTAACAAACATAAGCAAAAATAATTTTAACAATAGCATCAAAAACATGAAATACCTATAAATTAATCTTATTAAAAACCTGCTTAAAGACTTACAAAATATTTTTGAAGAAAATAAAAAGACTTAAAGAAATAAAGGGAGCATACCTACTTCATAGTTTGAAAGTTTCAGTATTTAAAGATATTATTCATTCCCAAACTGATACTTAGATCTATATTCAAAGCAATTCCAATATCCCTATCCCAATAGATCTTTGTCTTTGTCTTTCTCTCTTTCTCTCCACACACACACATATGACAAAGGTGACACTCTCTAGCTTTATGCTAAAAACAATTCTTTTTGACACATAGTATGTGGCTAATTAAATATCCACTTGAGGAAAAATGTCTCTTAATCATCCAATTCCAGTTAATCCAGTTCTACTTGGATTATACATCTAATGTGAAGGTAAAATAATAAAATGTCCAGACTATAACAGGAGAGTATTTTTATGATCTTCAAAAGGCAAAGACTTGGACATCAAAAACAATAACTATATATGACAGAAAGATCAATTACATTAAAATTAAAAACTTCTCTTGATCAAATACATTCAAAAAGTGTGAAGGGAATCCCACATAGTGGGAGAAGGTATCTATAATACATATAACTAACAGAAGGCACACATATAGAATATATAATAAATTTCCACACAATACTAAGAAAAAGATAATACAATTTAAAAAATTGTCAAGAAAAGTAGGGACTTATGAAAATATTCAAATTACCAGTGAACATATAAAATGAAATGCTCAATGATATCAATCAGAAAGAAAATAAATTAATGAGATATTCTACACACCCCCAAAATGGTTAGAAATTGAATACACTGACAGTACATGATTTAACTAGTGGAAATCTCAATAGTTATGGTGGCACTTGAGTTGGTAAAATATGCCAAGAAACTGATATTATCCACTAAAACTGAGCATCTCAACACTCAGCAATTCCTAGCTAATAAAACTCTTGAAGCATTGTTCATAACACCAAAACAGTGGTATTTAAGTTATCCTTAAATAGTGTAAATAATGTATAAGAGATAGATATACAACAATGTTAAATTAAAAGTTAATGTATGGACATATCTCATGAATGTAATGAGGGATGAAAGAACTCAAGATCTACACACACTATATAAATATATTTAGAAATACACTCATCTACAGTGATATATAGCATGATACTTGTGTGTATATATGTATATGTACACATATGTGTGTATGTGATTATGCAGAGCTCAAAATCAAAACTAACCTACTGTGAAAATAGTCAGATTAGTGGTTACCTTGGAGGATAAGAAGGAATAATGACCTCATAGAGTTTTGGAGTACAGGTACTGTCCCATCTGTAGATCTAATTAGTAGTTGCTTAGTTGTGCTTATTCTATTCATCAAGCTGTTCAATTATGAGTTTTCTAGGACACAGAGCTCTGAAATAATTTTTAATTGTCATTCTTTTAGTATCCAAGTTCCTAGTGCTCAAAATAATAATCCTTAAATACATTCAAATCAACAATTTGGAAAAGGTCCAACTATCCCTGGGTCAGTAGCTTTTATTAATTTTTCACCAGAAACAACTATGCTTGTAATCTGCATCTTTTACGTTCATATCTTTATTGCCATCTCGTACTAGAAGACCTAACAGGTCACTCATGGGAGGCAGAATATCATTTTCTGATCACAGAAATCACAACTTAACAGCATGTTTCTCAAATGTCAGGCTCATAAACCCCTGTAACATCAATAGTCATCCTGTCATGCTTCACGTTGCATAGACCTATGGATAGTGGATTCCTGCTTCCCCAACTCAGTTCCTAACTCCTTTCCATGTTGTCTAGCATCTCCTGAATAGCACATTGACAGGCAGAATAAATGACTTAGATGTCCATTTAGGATTTCTGGATTTCATTGCCAAGCTAAAATCCTCAACTCATTCATATAATACTAACAGAACTTGGCCAAACTTAGAAGGAAAACTAGAAGGATAGGAGAGTTCAGAGAGAAGAGGAAAATAAGATTCCAAATATTCTACCTGGTAACAAAGTTTTCTGGAGGCCAGGTTTATGCTGTCATGGCATACAGCTCTGAATGTCATCCATAAATTGTATCAGGACAAAGTTTCAGCCTTGAAAATGTGTGCTCTACATATTTCAAAAATGATTTTACAGTTTCTTTTCACTTATTATTTTTTTTTCTCGCTGAGTAAACACTGAGCTTATCAGTTTGGGTAAAAGAAAATGTTTTCCCACATAGAAGGGAAGTACAGGGATGTTTCACCAGTTGAAGAGGTTTCATTTCTACTTTACTGCTAAGATATTTGCATCCCAAATTTATTAGCAGTGTGGTAAAATAGAAAAAAGACTTGTCCCATATACTTTGGTTCAATTAAGGAATAATCCCAAAGTCATGTGTGCATCTATTCCCACCCAGTTCCCCTCTTAAGCTTCCTCCCCACCAGTTTTCCAAGTTCAGGTATGCTCTAAAGAAATATCCATTAAGCTATCAGTCACAGGAGAATTACATCATCCTTCCACAAGACTTGCTGTAGTGGATCTATGAAAGCCCATTTAAATAAGTTCTCTCTGTAGGTAATTTAGTCAGACAAGAAAAAACAAAAAACAAAAACACAACCAAAGAGCTACTTATAACTCTCCCAGTTTTAATCCATTCCAAGAGCCAACTGCACATCTTCCATAAAAAGCTCCTTGAAAAAAGAGCCGTCTTAAGCGTTTATGCCCCTGCAGCCATCTGCTCCAATGTTCTTTGTATCATTTTAGTTTATGATCTCCAAACTATATAATTCCCGTTTTCCAAATGGTTTGCCGATATTCTTTGCTGCCAATTCCATCTTACTCCCAACTCCTCCATGTTTGTGATTCACAAGGGCAACTGAGGTGCCTGTCACTTGGAACTGCACTGGGAGTTCAATCCTTAGGCTTAACCTTCTGTTGAGTCTCTATTACTTGGCTCCTCAAGAATTCGGCTGAGGAGTAGGTATGCCGGTTCATCTGCAGCCTGTTACACTAATGAGTTTCCAGGCAGTATTTTATCAAAGCAATGTGTCAGAGCCTTTCTGTTATTGCTTCTTGTTTTGATGGGTTAGTGTTTGTTATTAGAGAACACACATTTTTTTCCTCTCCTTGACAGGCAAGTTGAGGGCTCTCAGTAATAGGTGCCAGAAAAGGAACATCTGGTGTACATTTAACGATGCATTGTTGCATTGTTAACTTAAAGCTGTTACACGCCTTGATAAACACATAATGGGCCTCAAGAAATTAAGAGAAAATTAAAATGTAAATGTTTACCCAGACCATATTTCCCTTTTCTTTTCATTGAGTCATCTACACCTGCACCTTACATGTAAGTAAAAGAACAGGTTAGTGCAAGAGTTCTCTCCTAACCCTTGTGGATCAGGATGCCGGAAACTAAAAGGATCCTTTTCCTTCTTCCAGGAGATAGAACTGAGGCCAAAGTGATGCTGCAGTCTTGCAAAGTACCTTAAGTGCTATCCATGTTCTCTGAAAATAAGCTAAGTCATTTAAAAATCTGCCTCCCCTTTGGACAAAGGACCCTTGTGGGGTTAAGTATAGTGTAAATATGTTGGCGATAACTTTATTTATAACTGGTTTTCAGCTCCAAATTTTGCTCATTGGTAAGTGATGGTTAAGTGCATGGACCTTTTTTTAGCTATTTAACTAGAAAAGCATGTTATGTTACAGTCATTCCTACGGAGAAAATGCACAGGTGTCAGGAGAAAAAGTGTATTTCCTAAATCATGACCAATGATTGAGTTCTTTTTCTTAAAACACTGTATCCATGCACTATGTGAAAGGTGGGCCTTGTCTCCCTCTGGTGAAGGTGGATGGATCTGGCAAATGTGTTGGGATGGTACAAATTATAGAAGGGAGGAAAAGTGAAGAGATGCAGAGAAGTGGAAGGAGGGGAGAGGTAAAGAAAAAGGAAGAAAAGTACAAAAATCTTTTTTAAAAGTTAGAATTTGTAGCAGATTTATAAAATGAAACTGTTATAGTTATCTTAAAATCTCTAAGAAGGTTTGAACATTTTCTGAATGAAAACTATATTCCCACTGAAATAATAAGTTTGACAAGTGAATTGAACTTTGACTCACAGTTATTTAATTTTATGTAAATTACCTTATGGCTTTTTGCATATTTCCATATCTTTTTTGATATATTCCATGTCTACAGAAATTGGTTGATAGGGTGATTTTTCCCCCTGCTTTTTAATTCACTGCTCTAAGTTATTATGTTTTAATTTCCTAATGCATGTTGAAGAGTCTCAGTAGTTGGAGCTATGAATAGATGCCTTAGTCTGACATGTGATCACAAGAACAGGACAAAGAAAATAGACAGGTTTAGAAAGGCTTTTAAGTTTATTTTCTAAAGAATAACCATGTTGTCTGAGATAAAACAATAACCAGTTTCAGGCATGTGCACAACTAGAGTCACTTATAGGACTATGGAAAGTTTGTCTCAGGATATATGACTAGAAGGGGGAAAAAACCTCACACACAACTAACTTTTCTAGTTTGGGGATATTCAGCCATCACCAGAAAATGGCAAAGGAGACTTAGTTATTTCACTCTGCTTCCTTCTATTCTAAAAAATGCTCATGCATCTTCTTGTCACAAACAGAAAACTGGATATTCAAGTCATTTCCATCCAGGCAATGCAGCAAAGACCATATTAGATTCCTGGCCATCTTTCCTCATTATTACACAGGAAAGGTAACACTCCACTTGCATTTTAAGTTCTCCTTGGGAAAAAAAATACTGATTTTTTCCTCTAGAAAACTTTCTGAAAATGGAACTCTGAACACTTCCCCTGGATATAATTTTAAGAGTGGCCCAGGACTCAGGGCACTTGATAGAAACAAGCTCAAGATAGCAACCTGGAGGGAACCAAACCAAAGAAAGACTAAATTTGGTAACTGAATGTGAAACCAATTTTCAGGGAGTCTAAAAAATCCATACACATACTCCTACGAGAGCCAAACTCTTAATTACCTTATTTCAGGTAGCAGGTAGGAAATTCCTGTGGGTAGTAACTTTTCTTATGCATTCCTGAGCTGATAGGAAGGAAAGTGGTCAAGATTCTGACAGTTCTCAAAGAGAAATCCATTATTCTGTGCTCCTTTGAAAACACCTTGTTTTATCATACAGACACTATTAACATTCAGGAAAAGGGAAAGTTAGAGGTGACTTTAAGAGAGACTGTGAATGTGTGGCCACTAAGTATTCCTTCTGTGGTATAATATTTGATTTCTATGCTTCAAAGATCCTGATATGGAAAGGGAAAAAGAGGGGGAAAAGCATGTAATTACACATGTATGAAATTATAGATTTGTTTTAACTGGATGTATATAAAGGAGGGAGAGTGGAGCTCTGCATGCCTTTCTTGAAGAAATCTTATCTCTAGAACAACATGAAGTGATAGTATCTGCTAGCAGGGAGCCATAGCCTCAATCTCTAGAGTTCTGACTAGTTTAGAACAAACATATTGCTTTGGCTTCCTATCTGGTGTCAGCCATGAGCTGTGGTCATAATGTATTTTTTTCTCTTTGAATATCTAGGGCATGTAGAGATGATTAAATAAACGGAGTAAAAACAACCAGAGGAGAAAAAATGTGTGTCAGAAACAGAAGGCATCAAAATGGAAAGTGCAATCCTGTTGTGTCATTACAGTCATTCTCACAGGTCCCAGCACTGTAGACATTCCATGGAGCTCTAATGATGGGTATTCAGCCTCAAGGCTCTCCCTTTGTCAAGAAGATTTATGAAGGAGCAGAAAAATGTCTTTCAAATATGCTCACCACATTTTGCACAAACACTCGGTGGCTCATTACCCTGCCTTTCTTAACTTCATATCAAGTGCATTTCAGATCATTAAACCCTGATGATCTAAATTACTGCTAAATTAGTTATGACATACCATTTTCTCTTACCTATGTTGCTGCCTTTTCCTTTTTTGTTAACTTATTTTTCTAAAGTGATTGTTGCTTTATACACAACTGTGCATGCATTTTAAATTCCATCTTAACTATATAAGATAAAAAAAAGAATAACAACACTAAGTTAATTACTGGTCTTTGAAAATTGATTAGTGTTATTGACTATCAAAATAAGAAACTTTTTCTTTAGAGTGTATATAGACTCACATAAATCTTAATTTCCCACCCTGCATTTTCTTATACACCATTTTTATGGATCAATACTGCATTAGAGGGCAATGCTTTTTATCCTGAAACTTAAACTCAAGGTTATTCTTAGTATCAGGTATTTGTACTTATATTACTATTTGGAGGGACTGTAGATACACTGGTCTAAATAGCCACAGAAGAGGAGGTAAGGGTATTACTTAATATATCAGAGTAAAGGCAGATGGAGACCTTTTTCATAAAGTCACTTGTTTGGAGAAAGCATTCTCATTGAGGCATTGAGAACATACATGCCAGGGATCCTTTTAATAAAGGACAAATATACTACAAAGCATCAAACAGCTGCTCATTAGAAGCCATTCCAATCTAAGTAAAGCATAGCTAATAAGAATAAAAATAATATTCACTTTTCACTTAATCTATCAGTGAATGCAATTGTAAGTAGCTATATACATAATGGTAGCTTTCAATGTCAAAGCTCACATCTAAAGACCACAAAATTACCTGGTAGATGGACATATAAAGCCAATCCTTTCTAAAATCTAAACACCTATGAGCTAATGCAATGCTCCTTTTATCTTTTTATGACTATGCTTTCTCCATGTCACAGTTAAAACTATGAAATAATTCCTTAGATTCTTGGCTAATATAAGGTGTATAATGTATAGGAAATTATTCCTACCATCGCACAAAAAGAGGTGTAACGTGCTGGGGCAAAAGAAGTGTCTTTTAAACAGTTCTCAAATCTAGTTTTAGAAAACGAATTTGAAAGTAGGTATGAAAATATCTAGCCATGTTTTTTTAAGATGTTAAAGGTAATTTCTAAGTAAGGAAAATAACAAAAAGGATAAAAGTCCCTTCTTCTTAATCACTAATGGGGAAACTAATGACATTTTGAGTCCAGTGTTAGCTGAATGTCCACAATCTGCTATTGCATTGCTTTGAATTATTTGCTGTACTTGAATTCTTTATGACAGTATGCCAACATTTCCATCTTTCTCAACTATCTTGGGTAGAACTTAGATGTTCTTTTTTAAAACAGTGATGTCTTACATTATATGGTTTTTCATTCTGAGCCCAAGAGCTCTTGTAATCATTATAATCATACATAAGCTGTATGCTCTGCTCGGTGGTTTCTTTTAGAATGAGAATTAGATCTTCACTCCAGCACACGGTCACTCTCCCTTGATCCACAGCCATGTATAAATCCAGTCACAAAAATAGGAGGATGTTTAATGTTCGTGTAAAGATTAAAATGATTTGTGTCTGTTGGCTTTTGTATTAAGTATCACTTTCATTTAATCTTCCATTAATTGCTTTTAATACAATACATATATTCATTTCTGCTGTTTATAACTATACTAAGATTAGGTTGTTTAAGACATATAACAGTTAATTTCTCCCCTGAAAATGCCATTCTATTTTTATAAAAACACTTTTTACAAAGTTAAAATGTGGCCATAAAAATTAATCTGTGCTAAGATGTCATACAGAGTTTTATAGCCGGATCCACTACCTCACGCCTTTCTTGGAAGCCATATTTAGGACTTCAGCTGTGCCATGTGAGATAAAGAGGTTTGGAAAGGGCCTCGCAGGATGTGAGGACCAGGGAAAGTAACCAGGGCCACAACAAGGTGTCTATATAGCTAGGAACAGCAAGAATTCATAGTGAGAAAACTGAAATATTGGGATTAATGCATAGAAGGAAATTCAGGAGGGAAGAAAACATTCTCAGCTGGTCTCGAACAGGGTCCTTAAATGCTGTGTGCTTAGTGGAGGAGGACCTGGTGCCAGGACAAGCCCAAATGGCAGGGACCAGCAGCAGCCTCCAAGCCTGATGTGTGGCATTGAGAATACCTGAAGACAGGCATGGGGTGGGGAGCACTGAGGCAAGCTAATGGGGGGGGGGGTTACTGGGAGAAGGGGTTTCTCATAATTGAGAGAGTTCTGAGGGGCACTCAGATGTCTATGATTCATAAAAAGCTTGCTCCTGCCTCTATGATCTGGTCTTTGCCTTCTTTCACTACTCCTGCTTTTTGACATACAGGGAAATATTCTGGTGCATGTGTACCAATGAACTCTTTGGGATTTTAAAAAATAAAACCCTGATTGTAGTGTTTGACTTTTCCTGTGGTCTAAACATTCCACCATGGGTATTTTCTAACCACCAACATGAAATGACTGAAGCTAGAATTGGATTGAACTGCAGAGCACAAATTATTCTGTAATGTTTTATCACACATCACAGATACAGTCATAGAGAACCCCAAGAGCTTAGATGAGAGTAAAATGTGGAACAGTATCTAGAAAGAGATGAGTATATGTTTAAAACCTGTATTTTTAATATAATTTATTTAACCGTAAGTTTGTCTAATTTTTTTTTTTTAACTGGTGGCTATGTTCACAACAGTTTATAGAATTCCAGAAAATATAGCAATGGTTCTCAGGAAGTGGGAGGACTTAGTTCCACTCTCATTAAATTGTCCCCTGCAGGTTTTCTGATTTTCCTCCCCTTACATCCTCTGAAGTGCCTATTGGGAGGGTAGTGATTCCCCTTCTTAGATCTTTGGTAGTCTCCTTTGTGATGGGGGTCAGGTAGATGCTCAAAGATAGGGACCCTCTCCTTCCCTTGCTTAGCTGTGGGGATTCCTGGCTGACTTTGTGTTTGCCTTACAGATTGATGCTAAAAATTGGGAAGAGTATAGACAGCACCCAGGACAGGCTCTGATCTGGAAGGGAGGTTTCAAAGGCTGACTGACTAATTCCTATCAGGGGGTCATACCATTAAAAAACAATTTGTGGTGAAAGTCAAACTTGCCAGCTTGCTGCTTCATCTCTCCTGGCAACAGTCTCCATACTTATTAGTCATCAGAGAGATTATTATATGGATGGGGGTGAGTTAACAGTGAGAGAAATGGAAGAGATGTGAAAAAGGGATTTCGATGTAGAGAGATTAGTCTAAGTAAAATATTTTTAAAAAACCCCTTTTAACATTGTTCATTTTCTCTTTAATTTGAATTTAAACCAAAAATTTCTCATTATACTTCAGGCAGTACATCGCAAGATTTTACCCAGTATGTGTATGAACATTTTCATGATTAATCAAATAAATTTTCTAAGTTTTCTAATTATGACAAGATATTAGCAAGGTACAATGTATATGCAAGTGATATTGGAGATTTACAGTAATGATATTCGGTTGTCTTTCAAAAGTCATTGCAGTTGATAAAGAGCTAATTAAAAGAAAATACTGAACTGGGAAAATGCAAATAAAAATCATAATAAGATAACATCTTACACCAGCAAGAATGGCTCATATCAAAAAAAAAAAAAAAAGAGGCAACAACAAGTGCTGGCATTGTGGAGAGAAAGGACCATTTTTACACTGCTGATGGGAATGCAAACTGGTCCAGTCACAAAGAAAAGCTGTGTGAGGAACCTCAAACTACTGAAAATGAAACTACCATTCAATCCAGCAAAGGACATCAAAGCACTAATTCAAAAAGACACCTGTATTTGAAAGTTTATTACAGCACTATTTACAATAGCCAGGTTATGGAAACAACCCAAATGCCTACAAACTGATGAATGGTTGGAAAAGATATGATATATTTAGATAATGGAATATTATTCTGCAATAAAAACTGGCAAATATGACTTATTTGTGATAACATGGGTGATCCTAGAGGGAGTCATATCAGCAAAAATAAGTCAGAAAGAAGTCATAAACCATATGTCTCATCTATAGATGGGTTATAGGAATAGCAGAAGTTTAAAAAAAAAGTCAAAATAAGCTAACAACAGAACTGGGGCAAGCAGCTAGAGAAATCAGGGAAGGGAGGAGCACAAGTATATCAAGATGAAGATTCATGGGTGATAAGATGGAGGGAGAACCCCAGGGAATACAATGATGTTATATATATATATATATATATATATGCACATATATAGGTGTGTGTACACATATATATGTAAACAACAAAATGATTAATAAAAATTTAAAAAATAAGGAAAATATATCAATAATAGAATATTGGTTCACATAAATGCATCATAAGAAGGTACATGAATGACTGAAGTGTATGTGTAGACACATTAAACTTACTGAAAAACACTCTAATTTAAGTCAGGTTCTTGGAGGGCACTACCATGTGGGATTTTCTGTGATGATAAAAGTGTTCTGTATCTTTATTGCTCAATATGGTAACCAACAGCAGCGTGTGACTTTAAAGCACTTGGAACCTATTAAATAGTACAACTAGGAGGATTTTATGCCAGTAGAACTCACATATGATCAGAGGTCACCATACTGGACAGTGCAGCCCCAGATCAATAATGCCTTAGGTCAAGCTCAGTTTGTCACCTATTTTGGTATGATCTGTGGGATAAGAATGCTTTATACTTTTAAGTGGCTGAAGAAAAACTAACAAATAAACCTAAAAGCTTAAATGTTTATTCTGTGACTCTTTACAGGAAATGTTCACGGACCCTTCCAAATACTGCAGTTAACTATTTCTGTGCTGACCGTGCATGTGATGAGGTAAGTGAATCCCTGAAGATTCCACATTCCAGGTTAGTCTATGTCTTTATTGCATTTCCCCAAGTCCCCCCAGGAAACCCAAGTTAACACAGGCTGGTTCTGACAGTGAAAGCAGGCACCAAGCAGAAGGAAGCCACATACAGGATAGGAACCAAGTTTCTGGGGGGCCCAAGGACCAGTTAGAGCAGAAGCAAGAGCCAAAGAGACCTGAGGACCAGTCCTTGCCACTGCTATTCCAGTGGGTTTGGGTTAGAACTGCCCCAGGCAGAAGCTAATATCCCTGCTTCCAGGGTTAGAATTGGAGCCAGAGAACTTTTTCTAAAAGTAATGGTCCCTCCTCCATAGTATAGATGCCCTTGAAGGGATGATGGACTGGTGAATAAGATTAAAGTCAAAGAGCTAAAATGGGGGAAATTACCAATCATAATGTCTGCTGGCCTCTTTCCTCAATATACTTGTGTTAACAAGTATATTAGGCTACTTTGTTTGCCTCTATCTTAACACTGTTGCCATTATCTTTCTTATGAGAAGGTGCCTGCTTTAATTGAGTCATGATACATAAACTGTGCTCATAAATATTAATATTATACTCATTTTATATAGAAGCAATTGGGAATTGAGAATAGAACAGTTGGGTTTGCTTTTGTCTTTATCTGAGAAGATATGTTGTTAGCGCCTTGTAGGCAATGGGGAATTGAGAGAAATGTGGACTATTCTTTAGATTTGGGGATGGATGTGTAGAGGAGCTTTTATAGATATATAAAACTGCTTTTAATATCATGGTATGGATTTTATTTGCTTCATATCGCAAATGAAAAAACAGATTAGGGGAAGGAGAATAAAATCACAGGAGGGGGAGAGCACAGTGAACAGAAATTTTAGGAAAGAATGAATTCTCCTAAGTCCTTCTTGGGATGGAGTGTGACATTCTGTTCCCCAGTTGTGCTTCCTTTGCTCTGTGGATCACATAGCCTATTCTCCCCAAACCCAGTGTGTCTGGTGGCTCAGTTCCATCCAATGGAATGTGGCAGAAAGTCATATGCAGGATTTTCAGTCTGGTCCCAGAAACCCCCATGATCTTTCTCTTTCTGTCGTCCCATCTGCTGGTTGTTTGCTGACTCCCAGGCTACCTTGAGAAGCTCACACAGAAGATGGCAGAGTCTCTGGGGGTCTCTGAATAATGCAAATAACACAGCCTACCCATTGTCCTTGCTGAGATTTTGATAGGAAGAAATTGACTTCAATGGAACCAAAACCCTGAGATTTCAGACTTTATCTGTTATAGCAGTTAATTCACTTTAAAAAATTCATTTCTCCATTCTGGCTTCCACCCATTTTGCTTAGCCACAAATGCACAGCTTGTATAGAGCAGGTCATTTTGCCCTGGAAAGAAACAGATACTTGATTGAATCTTATTATGCAGAGGATCCTGGAAAGTCAATATTTTTGAATGAGGTAAACAAATAGGCACAAATATTTTATATGACCAAATCACCCATCTTCATAAGGTGGGACTATCTAAATCTAGTTTAACAGAATTACTGATTGCAAGCTTTTGTCCCAAAGTGTTCCAGGCTACTTTTTCTGACCAATTCTTTTTAAAAAGCTTTTATTGAGGTATAACTGACAGGTAAAATGAAGATACTTAGAGTGTATATCACACTGATTTGCTAGACATCTACCTCTAGCCAATTCTTGATTACATTCAATGTCAAATTACCTCCTTTCTTCTGCTTAGCTTGAAAACTCAAACTCAAGATTTAGGAGTACACTTTTAGAGGTTTCAATTTTACTCACTGAAAACCATGAGACTAAAACTGCAATGTCACAATGAACCAATGTGATAGACCACTGGTGCTTTGATGGTGGGTAAACTGTGGTCACAAAATTTGAAGGTAGGGGGGCCTATGCTCCCCAATACTATAAAATAACATTACCTGAATTTTTTTTTAAAGTCAGTGAAAAAAAAAATTCAACAACTGCAGTGTAAAAACCCACCACCAACCTGGAGGGAATCTCATTAATGTTTCCTTGGAACTAAAACCAAATAATTTCACACTGATCTTCAGGGAAGCGAGCATGTGTAGACAGACAGATCAAGCTGAAGCCTGGAGTCTGGGGGTTTGAATAATTCTTCTGCTACATTTTATTATCAACCACAGGAACGTTCTACCATCTTGGGTGACTTCAACACCCAAATTAGAAAAATGTCTGCCTCTTTGGTTGCCACGAGAAGACAGAATAATATATTAAAGCCCAACCATTACTTATTCTTAATAAAAACTAAAGGCAACAAATATGATGATTATGGAATGTAGTGTTTCCTGGATTCGACAAAGCTGACTTTATCATGTTAATCTTCCCCATTAAAATTCAGGGGTCAAACCTTCTAGGAATGTGGCATGGTCTTGGCATGATCTCCTATATGACTTGGCATGGTCCTCTCCATGGGTCTGCTAAAGCAGTGCCTATGTGCAAAGCAACAAGTCAGACCCATTAATCAGTCAGATATTGAACCTAAGAATGCACCAAACCACAAGTTCCTTCCATATTAAGTAAATACATGATACTTCATCACCCAGGTCAAAATGCATATGGAGAGAACAGCTGGAAGACCTTATTTTTCAGAGACCCATACAGTCCATAGGGCTTTGACAATGGGGCTTGATAAGTGAATGCTTTGATAGGATTGGAACTGTGTGTAAGGGCCAAAAACATGGTTTAGTATCTGATGATTAAGGCAAAATATCTGGTCAGAAGACACATTCCCCTAAAGTTAAAGAATCCAATGACATGTTCACCCCTGACACTCTTACCCTGTGAGATTTATTAGTGTTCATCCTTGATCTTCCTATCTCATTGTGATTAATGTTATGCATAATAATTTCACCAACAGGGGCTGAACCTTGTTAATGCTAAAGAGGTCTGCCACCAGGAATCTGTTTGATCCCTCTTTATCTGTGTGATTGTTGCTTCCCAGAACTCTGATTCTGTGTTGTTGCATTTGTTGTAACACTTCTCCATCTCACTCCCACCTCAGGGTTCCCTGTCCTCCTGAGCAATCTCTGAGTCTTCCCAGGTTGTTTTTCACAGTCTTCTCTCTCACCCAGAGACATTACATCTGCTGTTCCCTCTCCCTTCTGCAAGCCCCACCTTGACCCCACCTCTTCTGTCCTCTATTGTCAACTCAAGTTTCCTCTGACCCTGCAGCAGGACATCAGGTAGTTTGTGCTTTTCCTTGGCCTGACTTATCTTGTGTGAAGTCTATTAGTCATTTGTTCATTATGAGGATCTGTCCATCTTGCTCATTGAACTATGAAACGATGAGACAGCACTTGAAAGCTGCTTAGTTATAAACTAACTAGCAATTCATTTGTGGCTCATTTTTTTAAGATATGGGTCATATTTTGCTTTTTTATATTTAAATTATATATATATATATATTTCACATCTTTGTATTTCCCAGTGTTCTTTTACAAATAAACATCATACCATTGTTTAGGATTGGTAGTAAAATAAAACCATGAGAAGGACATTTTAAGATTTGGAGTTCATTCTGGGCCTTGGAGCTCAGTTCACAGTCATGTTTCTTATTTCCTTTTTTTAAGAACCCAGTTTCATCTTCATTTGAAATGTAACCACATGGCAGCTGTGCAAAGTTTACCAACAGTCTAGTGATATGATAGAGTCTGTGACCAGCTTAGGCCATGGGAGGCATTTCCAGCAGGCAGTAATCACTCTAACTAGAATTTGGTCATTTCAGGGAGATAATACCTTGCCCCAAGAAAGTCTACAGAATTAGTTTCTAAGGTAACACTTGATTTTAAGGTATATTTTCCTTTTGAAACTCCAGTCCATTGGCTTTGTTTCTGTATTTCTTCTTATGACTGAACAAAAGAAAACTAAGGGCAACCCCAAAATAATTTCAAACACTAAATATATGTGTAGAGTGCTGAAAATCATGACAAAGCTCAGATAATTTACTACTTTGCATTTGCAATGTGCACATGAGTGAGCCAAATGATGTTTGTGTTTTTCTTGGTTCTTTCTCAATAATGGGTCAGATAAATCACTGCCTGATTCATATTCTGTTCTTGAGATTGCATCAGGAATGACTGGCAGTAAAAGCCCCAATTCAGATTCACTTGTGTGCAAACAATAAACATTGTTTACCATTTTTATATTTATGCCAATGATTATAAAAGAATCAACAGCTAAAAGATGCTTAGAAAAGCCAGTATCTTGCCTACAGAAAGAATCTTTGACAAAAATTGTCTCGTTTCCACTTGATTATGCTACTCCATAGCAAAGCATTAATGTGCGATGCTACAATCCCCAAAGCCATTTATAGCCTTGCTATCAATTACAAAATAATAAACTAGAGAATACACACTGGCTGAATATTAAAAAAGCAATACCTTTGTTTAGCTCAAATATCATATTTCTAAGAGGATTTCCAGAATTTCTAAATTGGCTCAGCTTAGGGCACATGTTTCTCTGTGCCCAGCTTCCTCCCTTTTCATTTAAATAATGCTGATGATCACTAACATTGATGTCACTTATGAGGTCTTTGCTCATTCATCCTCTTATTTGATTTAGTTCTGTGCTTAGAAAAAAGTTAGATGCAGAAAGATTTCTAAAACATGTAAAATATCTTGTAGAATGCTCAGTAAATGGCCAAACACAGACCGTCTATTTCATTACTCCAAATCTGTATCTATACTTTTAGGCAAGGATAATATTCTATGGTAAGCCCATGCTTCAGTATATGCCTTTGTGGATCACGTTCCTAAATTTATGTATTTGTGCACTGAATTAAATTGATTTTCTTGGCCATTCACCCTTTGGTGCTTTAGTTTTTGTACCTATAGCTTCTTGTGCCCTTTGTGATATTTGGTCTTCTGTATGCAAATCTTTTACTAAGCTCCCAGAAGGAAACAAAGAGACTTGATAGCCTGACTGCCAAAACACTTAATTACAAAGCAGCCTCTATGCAGGAGTGTGCTAGTGGGCTGGAAAAAAAAGGCCTCTTATGAAAGGGAGACTTCATTTGGATCTTGAAAAGAATGATGAACTTACATATCATCAAGAAGAAGCAGAGGGGTATCTGAGTGGAAGAATTTGCAGGACACAGCTCTAGGAACTGTTATAATAGTCCTGGTGAGTAATTATCAGGTTATTCCCCAGGATGTCTGCACACTTTGCAATTTCAATGCCACTTTATCATTGTAAGTAGAGTCTAATTCTCATGAGTGTTTGTTAAAAATCATTCCATAAATGTTTTATTAATTAAAGATTATCCCTCTCATTATGATATAATCTTGCAATCTTTTAGGGTCTTTAGAGGTAGATCCAGGCTTTACAAACCCACAAGCCAGCATATGGGTTCAATTTTGGTGAGATTTTGATTGAGGTTAATGAACTGTCAGCAGGTTTTACTTCTGGGGATTTTTAGAGGTTGTTGTCACATTAAAAAATTACTCTTCTGTGGATGACACCAAAGAGTATGCACAGCATTCTGGGTATAGATTTCAATTCTTGATCTCTTGCAAGCTGAACTGACAATACCATGGTTAGGCAGTGCCCACTAGGGACAAGCCCAGGCTGGGAGGGTCCCTCAGTCAGGGTGCACATGAACAAGGCAGTGTGAGGTCTAACCCCAAGTAGACTGCATATATTTGAGAAAGCAGAAAAAGGGTTTCTGCTAATGCCTGCTGCCCATTCATCCCCACCCCACCCCCCTCTATTGTGGGCTCCACAGCAGCACTCTAAAAACATAGAATGTAGAGGATTTCAAAGTGAAGGCTAGGTGGAGCCTACTCAGAGTTCAGTATGGGGAAGAGGCAACCTGGACTAGCATTGGGGATATATATCTTGGGAGGTAGTAGAGCTGGTGGTGGGAGACAAGATAGGACAGGAGAGAGGAGCCATGTCTTATGGTCAGGGAAGGGGAAAGAAGACCCCAATCCCATCCAAATGAGGGTAGGATGAGCAGCAGTTGTCAGTGGTAACAAGGTTAGATGATGATCCAGCCAATGTAGGTCCTTTAGCTATTATTTCAGGACTGGTCTTGAGACTTCCAACCTACATGTAGGAGAGAGTGAGCTGGAGGTATGCAAGGTCGCTGCCCCTTCAGATGACTTGGGAGTGGCTCCAGCTGGGGGATCACCAGCAAAGGTGGGTGGTGCTTCTGTGACTCAGAATTGACATTGTCTCCTCTATTCTAGTTTCCAGCTTAACCTTGGGCCTCCACCTGAATGGTGCTTTGGACTTCCTTCAACCTAATATTTATTCAAGTTGGGAGAGACAGAAGTGATTTCAAAAAATAGTGTGTACGTAGTGAGGTTACCCCCATATCCTCCCAACAGCTTTCCTAGTACACACCCAGGTGGTATTTGTCAGCCACAGCCTATAACTGTGATGCAGAAGTGTACAGAGGTGGGTGCTGAGCCTCACTGCATGGACAGCCATTTTCAGTTCTGAAGTTTAACTGACTCTGTAGGCTGTGGGAAGGCTGATCTCATGTTGGTGATCTACTCTAGACATAGAAATTGTAATGTGCACATACATAGAAAACATAAGTAACAGAGGTTGGAATGCTCTGATGAGCATTTCTGTTTGTTTCCACTTTCCATGTGAGCATTCTCTTTCCTTCCCCAGGAGCAGGACCAAATATATTTTGTGGGTTGAAGTGTCATGTGTGGGAATCTGTCAGTTTTTCCCCATTGGGAATTTATCTCTTTTCCATTACTGACTGTGGCTCCAGGTACTAGGGCACTCTGGGGGCCTATGGCCATGAGCACAACTATTCTCTAAACACCAGAAGAGATGGACTTTGGGAGGAGAGTCAATAGAAAGAAATAGTGTGTGTGTGTGTGTGTGTGTGTGTGTGCGCGCGCACCCGCATATGGAGAACAGGAAAAAGGTTACCTGCTGAACAAGTCCTCACAAATATGAGGAACTAAATTCTTACCCACGGGAGTAAAGAATAGATATCAGGAAGCCCTGTAAACTATCAGTTTAGATAACAAAGGCATCCTACAGAGAGTCTGGTGATCGCCATCTATCCCAGATAGGCAGACCCCTACAGAAAGATAGGCCCCAGTAAAACTGACATCAAGCAAAAGGCTGTTGTAATTGCTGAACTGTGTTACATGAATTGTATAAAAGCTGTGTGAAAAATAAACTCGTGGCCAGCGGATCAAGAGAAAAGCCGCTGTGTCCTCCTGCCCAAGAGATCGTCTTGATCGTCTTGATTGCAATCTTCACCCCTTCCCTCAGACACTGTTCCCCACCACAGCTGGACTGCAGCACGCGCGTGCAGGTGTGTGTGTGTGTGACACATACTTTGGGGGAGGATATTTAAGACAGGAGTTGGCAAAAAAGAGGGCAACAGAGAAAGACAAAGTAAAAACAATTCCTGTCACTAGTTTCTTTTCTGTCTGCATCACTAACAGGAAGATGGCCTCTGGCCCTTTTTCTTCTATTAGGAGTATGGACTTTAAGGTCTTGGCGACCTTATCACTCTCTTCACCCTTTAATCAGGGCTACAGGAGTTGGGGCATCTCTGCTCTAGATTTCTCTATCACCAAGGCTATTTAACTAGCACCGATCTGCCTAAGAATGTAAATGAGTACATTTAAATATCATGTTCTCAACAATTTTATGTTTTGTTCTAAGCTCAAAATAAAGCTACCCAGGTGTTCTTTTATAAATAGGACTGCATGATTTTAAACAAACCTTTGCATTATTCATTGCAACAAAGAAATCGGAGTTCCTTCTCTACATCTAACTATTCTTAACATTTTTTAAATGGAATAAATGACTGAAGGTAATTAGCGCGTCACCAAGCATTTTCTTTAACAGATGTATCAAATTTGACTTGGAAACCCTTTTGTTGGACAAGCAATTATTCTGAAACTCACTAAAAGTTATCTGTCATTGCTTTTTTGGCAGTGATGACTTTATATTATCATAAATTGTTTTTAATTCAAGCCTTTGGCAAACAATTTAAATGAGATTTGCAATGTAACAGTGCTAATCTCACAGCTGAAATATTAAAACTTCATGCATGAAAGATTTATCCTTTTAATAAGATCAATCACACTGGACATCACTCACTCTCCCCAATTAAAACCCACTTAATTTGCAAATCGTTTTTAAAAGACCGGCCTACTCCAAATGCATATTAGTATCCTCGATTTTCTTCCCTGATAACAACTGGTATGGGATCTAAACTCAAGTTCTTGCCCTGTCAAAAAACCCTTATTAATAGTTAATACTTCCAGTTCAAGACAAAGTTTTCAGCAATTTGTAAAATAGATATACCAAAGCAGGTGCAACCATGGACAGTTTAAGCCAGTGGGAAAGTTCAATATTCAATCCATAAATGCTCACAGTTCAGAGACTTTGTTTGGTCATCTGATCACTAGTTTATTAATATCACCTTGCGACCTTAGATCTCCCTCAGTGACCCTCACTTTCTGGACACACACTGTCAATGATACTGATCTGAGAAGGCTATATCTGGATACTGGTGGCTGATAGAGGCCTGGTCATCCCACCCTTCTTATCTGTAAAGACCAACATTTGTGAGGAGGGACAGGGGAAACTCTGCATGGGCCAAAGTTTCTCCTTGGAGGAGAGTGTTTGGATTCTGTTCTGAGGTTCAGTGTATCTCCTGCAAGGAAGTGGTCCTGGTAGAGATCAAATATCAAGGAACGATGTCAGGAAGTTGTGAAAGGAAATCCACCCTAAGGACAAGAGCATATTGGCACATTTTTATTGAGAGCTGGAAAGAGCGTTTGAGAATATGATGGCAGGTGGATGTTAAATGAGGGGCCAGTAGGGACAATATTTATCACCTGAAGAGTAATCCTCTCTCTTCAACTCTGAGAACCACAAAAAGGGATTATCTCAGGCTGCTCTTGATGCCAGTTGCATGGCATAGCAGCGAACATGGAGTGGGATGGGGAAGAATGTTCAATTTCTGCCACATGGAGACTGGACTTAGAGGGAGTGAGCACCAATACTCCTTACAAAACCAGTCAGATGTCTTCTGGGCCCAACCCCAGTAGGAAAACTATTCTTTTCAAAAAGCAAAAGAAGACACTTCCTTTCCTTATAGTGCTCTAGAATGCTCCATAGCATTCCATCTTCTAAGCATGGTGAAATCACAGTCCTGCATGCAACATTCAATAGTCAACAAGCTGACAAACCTTTGTTCAGAAGTCAGCAAAACAGGAGAACATAAAGCATACATTGGTCATTTCTCAGGGAACAGATGATTTATTTTACTGAACTTGAAATCTCTTAGTAATCCCAAATTGTCATATTTGCAAAAAAATAGCATATAATAGAGTGAAAAGTAGGAAATATTTTGCCAACAGAAAGTCCTAAAGAAAAGAAAATTTAGATATATTTTGAGCATACCCATGCAAATGAAGTTTATTTTCCATGAGTTTGCTGACTAACAGGATCTGTTTGTGAGTGACAGAAATGTTATGATGTGAAATAATTTCAAATTTGTTAAAATATGGTAGTATAACAAGGAATCAAATGTCTCACACTGAATTTGAACAAAAGCTTGCAATTTATGTTAATAGAAAAACTTTCCATATGCCCATTAGATGAAAGTTGACAAATTATGTGAAAAATAGCTATTATAAAGCACATAAGCTCACTGGCATATAACTCAGTCTGTGCTGGACACAGCCATTAGGAAATAGGGATGTGCTACCTACTGATGCTGCTAGGTGGTCCAGAGAGGGTGCCTTGTTTATTTTAGGAAAGGAAATGATGGTATGCTACCAAGTCTTCTTCCTCTCCAGTCTCTCCTCTTTATCACTGTATCTTCATTTTAGCTGACCGCTGTTTCAATTTACAATCCAATGTTTTACGCACTTAATGTTCCCATTTCAGCACATAAATATACAGCTTTAAAAAAATCATTATTAAAATATTGTGTTTCATGCGCAAAAATCAACAGCATTCATATATGCAAAGAATCAGTCAGAAGAAGAAGAAATTAGCAAAAACACCCCATTCACCATTGCACCAAAGAAAATCAAATACTTGGGAATTAACCTAACAAAAGACGTAAAAGACCTATACAAAGAAAACTATAAAACATTCTTAAAAGAAATAGAAGATGATGTAAAAAAATGGAAAGACATTCCCTGTACATGGATCGGAAAAATCAACATCATCAAAATGGCTATACTACCAAAGGCTATCTACAGATTCAATGCAATTCCAATAAAGATCCCAATGATATATTTTAAAGAGATAGAACAAAAATTACTGAAATTCATATGGAACAACAAAAGACCCCGAATAGCCAAAACCCTATTAACAAACAGAAGAGAGAACGGAGGTATTACTATTCCAGACTTCAAACTGTACTACAAAGCCATAATACTTAAAACAGCATGGTACTGGTACAAAAACAGACAAACAGACCAATGGATCAGAATTGAATATCCGGAAATAAAACCACACATATACAGTCAAAGGGGCAAAAAATCTTTGACAAAGGGGCAAAAAACATACCCTGGAACAAGGATAGCCTCTTCAGTAAATGGTGCTGGGAAAACTGGATCAAAACTTGTAAAAAAAATGGACCAGGATAACACCTTCACACCCTGTACAAAAATTAACTCAAAAGGGATAAAGGACCTGGAAGTGAGACCTGCAACCATAAAATACATAGAAGAAAACCTGGGCAAAACCCTTCATGAATTTCACCTCAGAAATCCATTTGGGGAAACAACTATGGCCGGCAAAAAAATGAAGGAAAGCATAAACAGCTGGGACTATATAAAACTAAAAAGTTTCTGTTCAGCAAAA